>PTEX01000005.1:6149259-6223017 GCA_003342815.1 Eudromia elegans | reverse complement strand
CCTGTAAATTCCAGCCTTGAAGGATTCGTTATCCCTGTAAATTCCAGCCTTAAAGGCTTCTACGGCCCTGTAGCTTTCGGCACTGTGCCCCGTTAGAGTGTCCCTTTTCACGCGTGCGTTAAGAGTCTTTAATCTTGGCCGATACAGTTTGGTTTGATCTGGCTGGGTTAAGTATGGTCTTCGGCTTTCCTGCACTTGCGTTCACGCTCACAGGCTGCCACCCAAAGCAGCAGATTGAAAAAAGGGAAAGTTCTGTGGGCTCCTGCTTTTCGTTTTTGTTCGCTTGTTTTCAGSGTTCACTCTGCTCGCAGGCTGTGGCGTTCACAGACTCCCTGCCGCCCGGAGCCGGAGTGCTGGATTCACAGCACACGGACAACTYGTTCCTCCAAAATGCCACATCCAGCTGCTTTCCTTCCTGCCCCCCGTCCGGCATGGCAGGGAAGGAGCTGCGGGCTGGATGGGCTCTCCCTGCAGCGGCAACCTGCTCCTACCTGCCCTTTTCCCCCGGAGCGGTTGGAAGCAGCGATCCTTCCTCCTGGCAGTATTCAAAGGCTTGCTGGGCCTTGAAAAATTAAACCGCGGCTCCGCTCCTCCGCAGTCCTGTTCCTTTCAGCTCGTGCCATCTTGATTAAGATCTGAGCCTGTGAAACGTGAGAGACGGAACCACCCAGAAGAGGTTGCTGGAGTCAGGGCAGCTCTGGGCTTCTCTGGCACATCCCGCTTAACCCACACCAAGGACCACTGCTTGCAAGGATGCAACAAAAACTTAGGGCATGTTGGCCTTACTGTCCACGGTCTGATAAGATTTAATGCACATATTGCATAAACCCTAGTAACATTTCAACGTATACAGCCCTAGGAATTCGCTTTGCCTATGGATGATGGACCATTTAGTCCAGGATGAGCCTCGTGTGAGCAGGAAGCCCAGCTCTCTTAACATTGCTGAGTACTTCTTCCAAAGCCATTTTTTGAGGGTGTATGTTAAGTTCAGAAGCAAATAAATGTCTTTGTGTGGAAGCAACAGTGAGTTTGTGCCTGAGGTCCCTCAGAATAAAACCAATCAAAACAAACTTCTGAACATAATTTTTGTTGGTCTTCTAGATTCGAGTCTGACATTTAAAAGCTCTGCTGCAGTACAAATGAGAARCAATAATCCTAAGAAAGGCAGGAAAGCAAGCAGTTTATGCCCTATGCCAGAAGGGAAAGGGGAGTAACGAGGTGTTTGTCCCCAGACTGCTGCAGAGACTGCGCARACTGGAAGTCTTCTGGTCCTAACTATATGCAGACGGGGGAAMATCTGTCATGGGGACAAACATGGCAGGGCATGAACGGTTCCTCGGGGACACAAACTCTGCCTGAACTTGAAAGGCTCGAAAGACTTCTCTTTTTTCCATATTCAAATGCGCAATTTCCACACATACWATGTTTTAAAATGCATTACCAAAAATGTTTTATTACCAAAGGCATATTTTCTTTGTCTTTATTTTTTTTTCTTTTGSCTCTTTCTTATTCCTTCTTTTATTCTGAATTTGGCTATATGCATGCTATGAGCTGCTTTAGCTGCAAAGCAGACCTTGGTGATTCAGCAGATTTCTTTCCCATGAGTCTTTAATGGCATGATTTAAATACAAAAGTGATTTTATAGGATTAAAAGGAACAGCATATAACTCACCTGGAATATGACCAAAGAAAATCAATTGATTAGTAGGGAATTACTTCTGTGAAAACTGAAGGCACTTCATTAATAGGAAATCTGTGGTTTGTAGTAACTGTACGTCATGCATTGCACCCAATAAACCTCTTAAACTAATCATCTTGTAACACGAACAGTAGACGCTAAATAAATCTCCATAGTTGAAGCATAAATGTTCCATATTTAAAAAAAAAAAAAGAGAAGAAGAGAAGAGAAGAGAAGAGAAGAGAAGAGAAGAGAAGAGAAGAGAAGAGAAGAGAAGAGAAGAGAAGAGAAGAGAAGAGAAAAGACAGAAAAGACAGAAAACTGTCCTTAGCTTTAAGCTACAAAACCCTGGAACAAACCTCCAAATGCTGTCTTTGTTCTCCATAATTCACAACAAATTTCTACTGCGGTGAGGGTAACTTCCTTGCTGTAGAAATAGTCTTCACAAGCCTCAGGCATGTCTTGATCAAGCTTAGTCATAGGGATGTCTTTATCTTTCTGTAATTGCCTTAACACAAAATGGTTATAAAAAAATATATATTTGAACAAAGAAAATAGTCAGAAAAAATTTACTACTCCCAGACGTAAGGTATCTAGGTACAGTTGTTTACAGGATTGGGACCTTAACCATCAGCTAATCTCCAGTGTGTTGATGAAAAAAAATACAAAAATGACAGCCCATAYTTATTATCTTTAGGATGTGATTAGGAGAGCTATTATGCATATTTTAAGATTTTTTTCCCTTAGAAAATCAACATTGGATGAAATCTGAGAAACACAGGCCTGAGAAAAGAATCGCCAACTGTTTGTTGAGATTTATGCCTTGTAAGAAACTCCCAGCAATTTGGACCTGGCTCACTTGAACATTGTAAAAAGGCAGGAAAACAGTACTTTAAGCATTTTAAAGTATGGATCAGTTCTTAAAGATACAGGCAGTCCCTTTTTCAATCTCTCTGGGATGTAGTCTAGCATCAGACAGCTTCCCAGTTTAAGAGGCCCTAAACTCTCTGCAGCGCCCTACTGAGAAAGCAAGTGTAAGAAAAGCTATCGGATGACRTGACTGATGGCTGGTGTCCCCCCAGAATTTTGCCTGCCCATCCTCATTGCTATTCCAGAGCAACCCATAGGCCACCCAGTCATCTCAGTGMATCCAGAGCTCTCAGGGAAGGCAAGTGAAAAGCAGGAGAGAACATGGTGCAATCTCCTCAAGGCATTTTTGTTTTTTCCCTGGGTCCCACATACTTTTCAGATTTGCTTTTCTGGGTGCAGCTACATAAAGCTGATGCAGGTGAWTTTTCTAATCTATATTTGTGGCTTGTACTGGCTCACTGAAAAACAGAAGTATAGCTCATGCCTTGCAGGGCACAAATGAATTTTGCATTTCGAATACAAGTTCTGATACTTTCATTTTTCAAACAGCAACCAATAGCACATTTGTTCAGGCATTTGCCCTCTGTGAAGGATAAGCATCAAAGCCAAGAAGCCTTTATAATTCAATGAAATATGCAGCCATTCTATAAAATCAGCTTTGCAAAAAAAAAAAAAAAAAAAAAAATTTGTCTGAATGAACACATCTGCTTAAAGTTTTAGCTACTCATTCGAACAACTAGGACCTTTTATTACTTTTTGTTCAAGTTATGAGGCCCAGCCAGCCCAGCTCTGAACTCCTGGTATCTTATCTGCAGAAGTGCTTAGTGCAACCGCATGGAGCCAAAATGTGCAGCGCTGCTGGACGGGTGTAACTGGGTGGATTTTTGTGTGCACAGACCCTCTTTGTTATGATACTGCACCAAAAAAAGACCGATTTGAGTTTCTGATCCAGTCTTGAGATGCCCTAGTTCATGCATGTGCACAAACCCCACATTCCTAAATAAAAGCTTGGGCAACTCTTGTGGAGTCACTGAGCCTCAGACGTACATGAGGCTCTATTCAGAAAGGTCGGAAAAATCTTACAACCACATAAAACTCTTATATGCATTAAGATATGACTGTGCTCAGCACAGAGGAGACTCCCTTAACAGATATGAATGGTTAGCACCTCGTTAATTTAGCTTGTAATGATGCAGGGTGTATCCCTGCTCCATCAACCGAGTATGCCTGCTATTCATGTACATACATACAAGTTCAACACAGAATAGTAATACCCATGGAAATKATAACAGAAATAAAAGGTTTGATTTTACATACACTTAAAAAAATTATTTCAGTTATTATATTTAAGCTATATCTGTGCCCCACAAGGATTTCTTATACAACTAAAATTTGCCACTGTGAAAATGGCATCCACATTTCTGCAGAAAGGAATTGTGCAGCATACAAACTTCAAGAGTGGGAATTATGTAGCTTTTACATGTAGCCTGCGTCTCTCCTTATTCTCTGCAGCAATATGACTTCTTCTATATAAGGAGACTAGTTGTATCTACTCTCCTTCTGTAATGTAAAAATCTTAGATTTTTCATTCCACTGTCAGGTGTGCGGCAGGGTGAATGAAGGGAGAGGTACAAAAGGGTGATGTACAGAAGCTTAATGTGCAGCTGAAAACTGTTGCTTGGCCATTGATAAGCACAACCACACCACCCATCGTCCTTGTGAGCTCAGCTTTCCAGCAAGCTCCAAATAACCTGACCTCTGAGGTCCTGTTCAGGGAAAACCTCCACTGATTTCAGTGGGTTTAGCATTTAGTGTCTGACATTTCCAGGAGGCTTTGCTATTATCCTCCTATTATTTGCACAATAAAGTTCTGGCAGCATGGAAAGTAGCCCTACCTTTGCACAGTGCAAACTTAAAAAAATGCTTTTAAAACCCTAGGCTCATTACTTTTATCTCTATTTATATTAAGGTTGAATACACCAGGACARCATTTCCCGTAATCTTCTTGACTCTGCTTTCTTAGAGCTCTAGCAGGATTGAGCCAAAACCAGAATTCCAGCTCTTCCCCACCTTTCTCGCCCCCACTGATCAACAACACAGGAAACTTGATGCCTTTCCTTTCTTTTGGTSATCAAGATGAGAGAACAGCCAGTTGCTAAGCTTTTCATCTGTCAAAACAACATCTGCACAATTCTGTTGAAATCCTGAATAATCTGTGTTGTTTTGTAATACCTGTACTTAGCAGCCTTCCCTGCTGACATTTATGTAAGAATACTACTTAAAGGTACTCTTTATCTATACCTGATTTACTCCCTTTTAGCACATTCTGAGTCAGTCTGTCCCTTTTACTTGTACTTTCTTGTTGATTCAAGAAAGCTTCGCCAAATTAACTCTACTTCCATTTAATTATATTTTCCAAAATACCAAAACCACACTTTTTTTTCCCCAAAAGCCTTTCCAGTTAATGAATTACAAGAATTAAAACAAAACATACAAATAAACAAACAAAAAGGTTTAATGGATGGACACTTTAATGCTTACTTTTTGGATAGCGCATCTTTGTACTGTTTGCTTTACAAGTAGTAGGCCTGTCCATTTCTTGCTGAAATGAATAGATGTCTTGCCAAATATTTTTTCTTAGTAAGCAGGACCACATTCAAGAGAACTGGCATAAATACTTATGATTTCCAAATGATACAATAAGTGTTGTCAAAGTGATGGTATATTAACGCAGAATTAGTCATTTTGCTCATCTCGTGAACTGTAAAAAGCCTAAATGTGCTAGTATACATACTGTGCTCCTATTTCAGGGGTGAAAAGAGAAAGCTAATGTGAAAACACATCATCAGATAATCCCATGTGTACAGAACACTTTTGGAGAACATTTATAGAGCTCRGAAGTGGGTCTTTGCTCTGAAATTCAGCCCCTCACAATAACATATGTCAGCAGAGTCTTCCTGCCACCTATAAGACCCAAAATACTAATGATTTGAACAATTTGATGCTATTTATATTTTATGCAGTGCCTCTCAYGAAGTCCTGCATGTATTGCCATCTAACAAGAACTAGCTGGGTGATTAAACGCCTCCACTATAAATTAAATAAACCTGAGGTGCCCAGGTTGTCTGAATGAATTCCCACGTTTTATCTCCTTTTTTGTTATTGTTGTTTTTTAAGAGCTGATTAGTAGAATTGTCAAGTGACACCAAGATTCCATAAGTAATATATAAACTAAATTATTTTGGGCTAGAAAACTGTAATGAAATTCAGACTGACCATTGACAAGTGGAGTTGTTTCTATCATGCTACCTGTTTAATTATCAGTAAATGAAAAGGTGTGGAGAGTAGTGGGAAAAGTTAAAATGACTCTGATGCTGTAGTTTAGAAGCGTGTCCCCTCAGGAGAGGAGCTTGCAATATTGAGATTAGGTCAAGAAGGACGTCGGCATAAAGTATGCATTTGTAGCAAATAAAAACCCCAAACCATTCCTACCTTTCTTCTTCCCTTAATAAAGATGCTAGTATCTTWGACACAGCACGGTGAATATCAGGTGAATATGGCAATGCCTTTAGCATGGGTCAGACAACCTCCTGAGTACAAGGTGCAACAGACCTTCAAAGAGGACTGAGAGGAGCTCACAGAAGAATGATCGAGGCCACAGAAAGATTTTCTTCTCAGAAAAAAAAAACAGAAAAAAAGGGGAAAAAAAAAAAGGAAAGGCTGTGATTCTTAGCAGGGAGATGAGTAAGAGGATGTAATAGATGAGTTCACCACAGCAAGCGCAGAAAATAGATCAGGAACTTTTGAATCATACCATTAATGTATTAATGACTATGCTAAAAAGCAGCTAAATAAAAAAGGATGTTGGGTACGATATGGGACTRTATTGCAAAACTCTATGCACGTGCAAATCATTGAGGACACAAATTTAGCACTATTCAGAAAAAGATAACAAGGATATCCAGTTTGCTTGTAACAAGTGGTATTTTTTTTCACAGCTGCTATTTGAAGCCTGAAACACATGTATGTGATACCTGTGTGGAGCCGCTTCCTTCGCCGGGTGTCATTTCCCTGCAGACCATCCTGGAGCTGCTCATATGGGCCAGGCTGGAGCAGGAGTATTGGCCTGCATCAGATGATTGGAGTGCTGCGTATATTTGTTCAGTACTTTAAAAAATGGAAATTATTTACAAATACCTACCAGCATAACATTCAAGATGACAGACCCTGAAGGGTAGGAAGGAAAGGTATTAAATGATCAAAGTAAGAGCACTTAAATATAACACATACAACCATTTACTCYTGTTAGCTTTAATCAGGGATGTGGCTGATACAAAGAGGAACTAACACCCAGCAGAAATRACGCACCAAACCAGCCTCAGTCTGCTCTCTGTGCTGACAACTTTATTGCCAGCAAAGTGAACTAGTGAGCCCTCGTGTTTCAAAGGCGCACATTTTTATTGGATGTCACCATTTCTAACATGGCTTTTCACAAACAGGRAAAATGAGAAGGAAACTAGAACTCCCCAACCTGAGCCAGCACCTCCAGCGAGCATGTGAGGATTTGGCCAAGCATCAAAGGCGGCCTGGGCCTGGAAAAGAAATGCAAGCTCCGGGATAGCTTTACATGTGCAAGAGGGTTGCAGTCTATCATTGCAATCTCAAAACCAGTCTTTTCTCTTTCGCAGATGTTCAAGATAACTGCAAAACTGTAGCCATGCCTCTGAGCTATCCCATAACCACACTGGGAAAGGGCCAATTTGGATCTTGGGAAACTGAAAGGAACATGACCCCTTTCCTCACACACACGCCAAAGGGTCAGGAGACTGTGGTGACACTTGGGAGCCTTTCTGCTCCCAAAGACTGCAGTGTTTGGGATGCGATCTAGCTCATCTGCAAGTGGCAGAACACCATTTTCCTGCAGATCTGTGCAAAAAAGTAGTAACATTGATGGCCTGGCTTGACCATGCTTGGAGAAGTTTAAATAGGTGATTCCTCATCAAAATGAGGCATGTAAGGCAACATACTGCTTTGTTTCATGGAAAACAACCTTCATCTCAAAGGATTATTAGATTCCAGGTAACTTCTCAAAACTATGTATTTTCTTTTTTCTRCACTTACAGCCTTCTTCTCCACTGAACATGGAAAAGAAATACCAGAAGGTTGGAGAGAAAATGTCCAGCCTCCTCAGACAGCTATAATGGCAATTTGGCGTGCCTGATTTCCTATCTGGACTTGTTGGCCAGATAGGCGCAGCATTAGTAAGTCGACCACAAAAATTCCTGTGTTGCTTTGTCTCAAAGCCTGCAATGATGAAATCATTTGGCCTTTTCATTGCTGTGTTTGAGATATGCCTTCTTTACAATACRTGAGGTGAGAATTAAGTCATACATCAGGGTTGTCCTGAACAGCTGAGACACACAAATCAGAGCCAAGTATGAAAATGAAATCTGACAGAATTCCCTTGCTTCCTGAACGCAGATCCAAATGGGTTCCTTGATGAATTACATTGATACTTATAAGCTGCCGAGCTGCATAGTCACAAAATTGCTGAAAGACAGCGTTTCCTCAAACACACCACCGGGGAACAGTATCTTAACAACTGCAAAACATCATTATCTAAAAAAATGACTGATGCTTTACTGAGACCCTGTGGTCCAGCGCKGGACCACACTTCTAGATGGAATTTTCTGGCACACAGTGATGTAATTACTCTGAAATGCATTTTCCATTTCATACTGCTATCTCAGATTAGCATATGGACTCTAGAAATAAACCAGAACGTTGATTATGTGCATGTTAGTGTATTCACATTTAATGAGATGCTCTAGGTTACTGAAAGTAGACTAAGTGACTAAATTTACAATTTGCATATTWAAGTGGGGAAAATACAATATACTTTAGAAGCAGAACTGTTGTAGTGTCCTGTAATGTTATGTCTGGTTTACAGAGGCTAGGTGATGTGCAAAAGACTAAGCAGTGAATTACAACACTGTGTATTTTATGGTCCTTTTACACTGTCTGGCTGGTACAAAAACTAGCATATGGTATCMTATTGTAAATGAGATTTTAGTTATGCTGGAAAGGTCTGCATGCCATGTGACAATAGAAGCCTTAAGTATAGAGTGATACATGGACATGTATCATCTGAAAAACCAGAACAGCTTCATGAGTTACACCACCACTGCACAGAACAGACATCTCCAAACCATTTCAAGTTTTCAAGAGAATGAAATGAGCAGGATAAATGATAGCCCTTGTTTGTCTCAAGGCAGTAAAGGTTTTGTGTATGAAAGCCAAAATTCCTTTTTGGTTTGGCTGGTAGTAATAACTAACTTGATAAACTGACTATTTTATAAAACATCTTTGTGTGTTTGGCATCTAATATGTGCTTGCTTGGTGAATAGTGCAGAGCACACAAAAAAATTACCATGTTTAGGCCTTTTCTAGGACTGTGCAGAGAATAAAAATGAATCCTTGAAAGTCATTTGGAAATAGAGTCTAGGAAGTGACAATTCTTGTCACTTGTCAATCCTGCCGCTGCTGGATGGGAGGAATCTAGGATTAGGTAGTTTGCAGTGTAGACATCTGCACTCAGCCAGGCTTTCTCTATATTCAGTAGACAGAAACACGGCAGGTTCAACGTGCACAGCTCATTTTGAACATTAGGATATGGTGAATATGCTTTTTACTCTTTGCTGCCCATAATGGGAAGCCCAGAATGAAGAACTAATTTGTAAGCAAACACAGACAGATGATGGGGCACCATTCCTAGGTGCAGTTGTACACTGTCACAAAAATTGATGTTCATTGACTAAAACATCTTTATAGGAGATATGTAAAACAAGAGCTRCATCTGATTTAATTCAGGTAGGGCTCTGACCTTCAGCAGGCACTTAAACTGTTGATATCCTAGCTGGCTCAAAAGGGCATATACAGATAAAGCAGAGCTCCCACATTCTAACTGTCCTCACTTTACATCTGACATACAACCATTGAATATAAGAACACAGAGTTGTTGATCACCCACATTGCTTATTAATTCAGAGTTTCCTTGCAAAGTACAGTAAACCCTATGTGGGTACAACGGTTGCTGTGGTTAAGCCATCTTCAAATCATTTAGGAAGATCCATACCAAACTTGATCTGCATCTGTATATGTATTTCTTCAATCCACCTGCAATTTATTTCTCATTGAGAAAATGCCTGTAACTAAACTGATGTCCAAAGAAGTTGTAGGTGAGAACAGTTGCCTTCATAGAATCATCGGTTCATAGAACGCTTAAGGTTGGAAGGGACGCCTAGAGGTCATCTAGTCCAATCCCCCAGTCAATGACAGCCAAACATACTCATCATCGTTCTCCAACCACTTGCTCCCCTAGCTTTGGATTTTCATGGTGTCAGTGAACCTTGTCACATTTTGGACCTGCCAGTTCCAGTGAACAGCTCATACTCACATGTAGGCAAAACAGAACCATCTATACTGAGGCTGAGGGGGGTTATAGAGGCTGTCTGCTCATGATGATCAAGAGCTCTCAGTCAAGATCGGCTAATGATGGTGACACTGACCATCACCAATGAAGCAGCTTGTGGTTGGTGAGGTGTGTGTGCATTTTATAGATACATTGCTTAAATCATAACCAACTTTGCAGTACTCAACATTCAGATGTATACTAAGCAATAAGAAGTATCCTTTCTCCTCACTGGACAAATCTAATGCAAATTACATGTTAACAATACAGGAAGAACCTATCAAGAGCACTAGTACAATCCATACACACATTAGGATAGTCATTATGTTGTCATTTTAATGATTTTTTTAAACATTTGTATCATCAGACAAAACATTTAGGTCATGAGAAAATATTTATTTCCAACAGCATGGATTTTGAAAGTTAGTTGGAAGAAGGCATGTTCAAATGCTATGGTATTTCCAATGCTGGTCAGTTGAACCAGTGTGTAGTAGTGCATATATTAACCAGTTACTTTAAGGAAATGCAAAACGACATAGTGAAGTAGGAAGTGACTACAAACATTCAAGGCAGTAAAAATGCAAAATACTGACACATGGCTGAAAAATGTACCTTTCTGTAATGCTCTTTTAGCGTTGCACAAAACTAGCAACTCACTTTAAAACATTCTTTGTCAGCAACAGTACTTCTGACCACATGAAATTATTCAACTTAATACAGTCTTTCAGCTGGAAGAGATATTAAGGTCTAACGCTCATATCAAATGCTWAGATTCTGTTAGCTTTGCTTGTTGTTTAACATAAAGTTTCTGGTACTGCACCGGTATCACATAGTTGATCTTTTTTAAAAAAAGATTGATTTTTACAGAAACATGCAAATATTAGTGCATGAGCAATTTATAACAGTTATATTGGATTAAAATTTGATATATTATTGATAGAGCAGATCAAGCTTTTTTGTTACATTTTATGCTGAACTGTTCCATTTCCACACCTACCGATTGCCATCATAGTTCTCATGGCTTAGCACGTAAAGCCAGAAAGTGGAGAAAGTAAGAATGCCTTCCTTTAGAACATGTATTAATGAAAACAATTATTTTATAGATAGACATATCTATCTACATATAATTAAGATTACATGGTATTTTTATCAGCATGAAATGTAAAAAAAAAAGTCCTCCAAACATCCCAAAATATTAGGAAAACACAGTTTACTGGCATCATACACTCTTAAACCAGGTTTCAATAAGGCTTTAGTTTTCCTGATGAATGGGACTAAGTTTTTAAGTAGGTTTCTATACATTTTTGTTATTATAATTGTTTCATGTCACAATATATTTTTAATAAAATAAAAACTCTCGTGTTGTAATTAAAGATAGCTAGTTACCATTTAGACAAATATGACCTTTAAGATAGTAGCTTGTGTCTAAAGGACATAAACTAGATTTAAGGTGCTTCCATAGTTTTGCGTTCACTCTTAAAAAGTACCACACTTAAAACAGTTGCAGTAATTGCTTGCTGACATGCTTTTCTTTGGCTTTTACCAGATTTTTAATAGCATGTGCTTCCCCACTTGGAGAATTTTGTGTTCATTACTTGCTTGATTTTGTAAAACTTGCCTCTCTGTTGTAAAACTTACTGAAACAAAACGGTGGATGATTTTCCTTTGTCACAGCTACACCTTTTGCTCTTCCTTTCAAAAACTCCTGTTTTCTCAAGCAATAACTGCAAGCAACAATAAATTTAAAGCTAGGTATTTGCATGTTGTAAACTGGGTAGGACCAGGAGTTACTGACAAAACCAGCTGGTCATGCAAGATTAGCAAATTCTCTGTATTCCAGTGCTCTGCCATCTAATCTGTCCTTCGTTTCCCCCAACACATAATAACACAATGAAGCTGGACAATGGTTCAACAGCAAGTGCATGTGATAGTTCTGGCAAGACTATTTCTTGTTTTGATTATTACACATATTTTATCCGGGAGGGGCTAGAAAAGCAGGGCCTTTTTCTTCAGGTCATTCCTCTTCCAAAGTGCCAGACGATCAAATTCCTCAATGCTCATTTTGAAGACTTCCTGGAACTCTTCAGGGGACAAATGCCTCTTGAAATGAAAATATAAAGGTATCATTAAACTTGTGCACTCATAGCAGTATTTCTCTCCTTCCTAAGTCTTAAAATACAGTATAAAAGCATGCATTACGATTTGCATTTAAATTCCCATATTGACTCCCAGAAAGCCAATCYACAAAATTAACTGAACTCGGAGCAGCTGGTAAATGCAATTATTGATAGCAGTTGCCTACTTCTGAAAAAAGAAATCTTTTCAATAAAGTTCCAGCTGAGCAGAGGCTACAGTCTTTGGGGAAGAGATGCATTTATACATGGGGCTTGATGGCAAAGCACACAGACACATTTAAGCTATTCTGCTATTCCAAGACTTTAAAGAGATTGATAACAATGTAATTTCAGACTTGGATTTGTTTTGCCTTGATCTTTAATGAGGGCGGTAGACCCCACACTGATTCACTAATAGAAGCCTCGTAACACAGGAGAGAGCCCACTGCTAAACTCTTAAGTCCAAAACATGCTTATCCACATGGATAGGCTCAATTTTCAAGTTCGATAAGGCACGCAAGACCCTTACTTCTATCTAACATTTTATGTGATTCTATAAAAAAAAAAAGAGATGTAGAGAAAAAGGTGAGAATAGCAACATAAGGAATTGGAAACTGGGAAGATAAGGAAGGTGTATAATCTTTGCCTTGCAGTTACTCACATACTCACTAAAACAGCTGCAGAAGATAAATGTGCGAATCATAAAAGAGCAGCAGGGACAACTGACAACTCTAGGCTTGCTTTTTTTTTTTCCAAGCATTTTCAAGCATTTTGGATGCAGTCCTGTGTGTGTTAAGCATTCAGCATCAAAAACGAATGGATTTGGTGGAATCAGAGGAATTACGGATTGCAGGTTTGAAATGCTTTGCTCTCCTTCCCTGCAAAGCTGCAGCTGCCAGGCAGCACAAGGGCCAAGCAGCTTTGCAGGCTGGTCAGTTGACCAGTTGAGTTGCTGCGTGCCACATCCCACGAAGATGGAACCCCAGGTTTGGTGTCCTCATGGCCCAACAATGCATCTCATCGGTATCTTTCACTCTCCAGAAGCGAGCTGGCCTGGGACAGGGTAATTCTGCTCTCACAATGGTGACTAATGCAAGTGCTGAAACCAGATGCCTATGATGGGTGGAAAGAGTAACACTGCATTTCTGGGACCCCGGAGATCAGGTCTAAAGTACAGCCTAATGATACATCTACTCACCAGAGGAAGAGCAGTCACTTTAGGGGTCCTTTAGACCCCCATTTGCTCTGGTCATTATGGATCAGGCCTTGCCATTGTCTGCACAAGCACTCGCTGCCATGGGCCACAACTACATCAGGAGCGTGCTAATGCATCACGATGACCTCTCGATGGCTTAACTCACTATGACTGATAGATTCTTCCTGGCCCTACCTTACTGGCCCTTTCCTGACCAATTCAAAAGCAGAATTTTATTTTCCATGTATCAACAATGAATTCATCTTTGAAATGTAAACTAGATAGGGAAAATTAATGAAACTGCCTCTGAGAAATCACTGTATTTAATTACCTGGAATTGGTTTATTGGCTTCAGTGATTTCTTTAGAAAGGACAGCAATTTTTCCCCAACTTGATTTTACATATTCAGAGTAACAGTGACTAAGAACTTGGAACTCAGCCTTCATTTTTATATGACCAGCGATAGAAACCCGACATAAGCACTATGCATAACATGGAACAAATACCCCATGCATATTTGGCAACAGAGTTCCTGTTTCGCATGGAAATGAGCAACATCTGACAATGTATTTTAGAAACAATCTTTCACTGACAGAATTTAATTCTGCTGGGTTTGGAAAGAAAAACTAACTTCTCTCTGCATTGATATTTTTTTCCATCCTATTCTGGTAATCTAGGGGACATATTCTAGCAAGCTTAACTTGAGCAATTTATCAAAGCAAGGAACACATCTACAAGCCGTAGGATTGAAAAAGAAGTCTGAATGAGCAAAAGGTACCACATTTTGTTTTACCAAGGTTTTCAGGTTGCAGATAAGACTTAAGATGTTGATTTGTTTATCAGAAGGCAGCTGCCAATTCTGTAGTTCACGCTCAAAGAGAACATCAGAAAGCCYGCAGGTTAATCCACTTTGCCAAACAACCAAAACGACAGGACACGTAAAGCTTTAAAAGAAGTATTTCCACCATTGTTTCTTGATGTAAACTCCAACATGCCTTTCTATGAATTGCTGTGCTCAAATCAGAGCTATTTGGAKGTTTATTTTAGGTCAATTGGAGAGGTTCTCAGTCGGGTGCGGAGGCCCAACCTGAGGTGCTTTCTGCATCTCTCCTCCCAGAGAAGCAGGCCTCCATTCCCAGCACAATCTCTGCCATTATCATCTTCCTCTGCCCTCAGGCTTAACAAGCTTTCAGTCCACATCTAACCCAGCCAATTAGATAACCCATCTGTTTCCTCTGTTAATATCTAGGCATGATATCATCTCCTCTCCTTGCACGCATTAATTTTCAAATTCTACTAAAGTTATCTTTTATATCAGCATCAACAYAGTCCCTACACTCAGCATAAATTCTGGAAGAAAGAAGCACCACCCCTTTGGTCTGAACTCTCTCTCCAGACAGTGGCCCATACCCAGTGCAGCCTAATTCCGATCTCCCTTATCTCCGCCATCTGAAACTTTCACCCAGGAATGCCAAGCCCTTTCTTCAAGAAGCAACCCAGCTTTGGGAATAGTACCTTAGGAATAGCATCAAYTACAATTCAGTCCTCAAATCCCGGAATAAACCTTGCTCCCTCAAAGATGTCGTCAAGCTGGCAAAACCAAAGCTAGACGTAACAAAAGTTACCACGGGCTGCGCAGTTTGATTTATGAGGAAAGACTAAAAGGCCTAAGTATGTATGAGCGTGGCCAACTGATGACTAAGAGGAACTATGGTAAATGTCTACAGATATTTGAAGGGTCCAAACACCATGGGAATAGGCCAGTGTGGGAAATTCACATTCATACTTTTCTTCGTATGTCTGATGATCATTATTGCCTGTATTATTGCTGGACTTTTTCAAAGCTTGTAGCTTTAAGACCCACAGCTCTTCCCAAATGTAAGCAGAGAAAATAGACTGTTACAGAACCTAAGATTGATTAATCTTTCTTCTGAGCTATTTGAATATTAATTAGTCTGAAACAATGCGCTCATGCAGAAATGCTACTTTATCTCATTAGTCAAACAAAAGAAGGGAAATTGAAAATCATGGGTATGGAATAGGGTGGAATATTCATCTTGAGGCATGACAGAAGATGGATGCATAAAGCTTTACTTCATAAGGCCAATTTTTTTTTTTTAATTTTTTTATTTTTTTTAGGCCTGGGTCTGTGGCATGCAGCTTTAAATAGCCAGCTACGTTAATACTATATCATTGTGCTATTAAATGAATGGCCTGACTTATTAGCAAAAGTAGCATTCATTCCTTTATTTATTTATTTATTTTATTAGGTTTGGTCTTGTTTACATAGGAAGTCTGGGTGTTTTACAATGTGCTAGTAAGCAATTCTTAACTCCCTTTGTGACAATTCGGCCATATTCAGACAGTTTAAATTCCATCTATTTCTCTGCACTGTGTCAATGGCTAAAGCTAGACACATTAGCTGCTGGGGGGGGTGGTTCAAAGGACCAAAATAAGGTGCCTGAAAAGGGTGGAATAAATCAGTTACAAAAAGAACAGGAGGCACAAAGGCACCAGTACATAAGTGCTCTGAGTTAGGTATGTGTTATTTGGTGAACTGAATGCTGCTCCCATAACTCCTCACTTGGACGTTATCTAAAATACACTGCAGTGCTAAATGAAAAGGATCACCACAGCTTGCTGTAATGATGGAGTCAGCTTTCCTAAAACACACAGGTACACACAATGGAAGAACCGGAACACAAATGTTTCATATTAAGATATATAGGACTAAGGGCTGTGCTAAATCTCTCTATTGCAATGCAAATACTATAAATTCACACTGCAACACAGTGAACTCAGAAAATAGTCACACTTCTTTTCTGTAAATTAATGAAGCCTGTCTCAATTTTTCTTTGGCCTGCTAACAGGCCACTAACCACTTTAACCAGAGTTACAGTGTTTATTTAATCCAATGAGATTTGTTTTCCCTAAGAATAATTGTGCTTTTAATGAAATTCATACATCTTCCAAACTAATATTTAGGAACATGACACAAGTGTGAATAAGTCACTGTAAGGGAAAATTGCAATTAACTTACAGCTATACWGCAGTAAGCTGTGACCAGGCCATGCTGCACAAGCTTAGTATATTTATTCAGTGTCTGTAATTGGATGGGAGACCTTGAGTGAAAAGCTGCTGATGTAGGAAATCCACAAAATATCATACTTCCTCAAGAGTCAATATTGAATTAATGAATCAACACAGCAGATCATGGGAGGAGATGAACATAARAAAAGTCAAGGTTCTAATTCCTGGGAGTCATTCTAAAATCTCAGGTTTGTTTCTCTTCACCTTTTTGTTAACTTATCTTCAGAGGAAATGACAGCTGAGCCTTGCATTGCATTTGCTTGATTCCCTATTCTCCACGTAGATACACTTGCTCTGAAGCAGTGAAGTGCACTCACTTTCACAGAGAGCAATTTTAAATAGTTGTTCTATTCATTTTTTTATTAGAATCTCTATAATGCTTCCAACTTCTGAGGAACAAAATCTGGAAGCAAGAGGTGAAAATTTTCTTCCTGAATCTTTAAAATAYAAAATCTTCAAAATAAGCAGGGATTTACTGGGGAAGTTTTACCCCTATGGCGGCAAGCATTCATGTATATMACTAAATAGCAGCTCTTCGGGGTAGTGCAGAAGCTTTGCTGGTGGGCTATAGTCTCACTTCCTGTGTTAGCTTTCAAAATMTTAGAAATGTCTCAACCAAATAGATCTGAAATAAAAAGAATTTTCAGCCTTTTGCATTCTCTTCCTCTTCCCCTCACCACCCCCTTTCATRTGCTCCTTAAATTTAGCTCAAATATAAGTTCAGGGTGCCCATTTACAACTCTCTGGACTGTTTGATCTAGTGACTTTTGAATCCTTGTCTCCCTTCCACAGGATCTGCACTCTTGCTTTCTGCTGCACTTCTGGGGCTCAGCAGGCTTCTTGGATGCATCTTTTCTAAGCTACTGCATGCTTAATTGTAAAAGTATAATTACCCATGTGTCATGCTCCCTCCTATGGGGATACTGAACGTTATTTCYATCTACGGAGTAATTAAGCTTCATGCTCAATAAATATTTCAAACTATTAAGTAATTATGTGATACGGAAGGGAAACTTAAGAAATGTCACGAGTTGCCATCTAATGAACCTTAAAAGCAATCACAAGATTCCTAGGAAAACCCTATTCATCAGGGCATAAGGCAGTAGATGCTACTGCTGTCCTTGTGCTGGACTATGGCACTTGGCCACAACCTTGGAGGGTTGTGGGGGTCATGGACAGAATACACTGGTCCTTTAATACGTGTTGATCATCTGCAGCTTGTCTACTTGGCAGGAAGCATAAATTAACCCTCTGCTTCCTCGGGGTAACAAAGCAGCACCCAGGAAAAGCAGAGRGGATGGGAGTCTAAAATCCTTCTGCATGCTGATGTAACCCCAAACGTATGCAAAAGCTACTTGGATCTATGGATGCATCTTCCTCAGAACCTCAAAGATATCATGCGACTTCACTGAGAAGAACCCACTTAGCAGAACTGCTGTGGAGTGTTTATAGTTTTACCTCTTAGAAATTATCACTAAAATAAAATATATGAACCCACAGCAAAGCAGGAAAATGTCTAAAGGATCTTGAGTTTCAAAAAGGTAGGWCATATAAGTGCAGTTTTATATCTTAAAGGAGGTCGATGACTATTAAATTGTAGTATCTTATGGAGTGTCTGTTCTGAGCTCATGGAYGTCAGTGCACTGAATTCAACCTGAAAGTTTCTGTGTGCATTTGCATTAAATACAAAATACCTTGCTCATAAAGCAGATTTTCCAGTTTTCCTTAGTTTGTGATTTACGGTATCCATAATATGAATACTCCCATCTAATCCTGTTCACTCCCAAATGGTTTTCACCCAGACAGGAATTAACTTGCATACATATCATTTCATTTGTAATGCATATTTTCATTTTACAATAGCTCCTTTCACAAGGGCTTTGAAAACTGATACAGGCAGACATCCGACACTGATCACAACACAGGCATATGCTTAGAATAAGGAACATGACACAAATGTTTTGCGAGTTAAACAGTGTGAAGTTCCATTAGAGTCACTCAGTGACACTTTCGTATGCCAAGTTATGAATTTCATTATGCAGTGAGCCCTTAACTGCCTCAAATTCAGCCCCAAACTGCACTTCTCTATGTCAAAACACACAGCATGCCAACACTATCCTGATTTTCCCCATCTGAGCTCTAGAGAAGGTGGGACACAGAACATAACTTGTAAGAATGACATCTCCTAGCTGGAGCTTTTATGAATTCCGGCCAAATTACTGGAAACCATTCCTAAAATGGTTGCAGCCCAAATGGCTAGAACCCAAGGTGATTGTTGAATACAAACTAGTGGAAAAAATCTCATCCTTAAAACAGATCCAGACAAGCAGGGTTAGGAGGAAAACGATATTGGAATTAATGTGAGTACTTTGTTCAAACAAGACCGCACCCATGTTTAAATCTCTGATTTCTGTTTACAAGAGAAGAAGGTGGCAGATGAAGGCTTGCTACTTGACATTCCAGAATATTTGTTTCCTGAGCAACTGTTTCAGTATATCCTTCGGAAACAAGGAGCCAACAGGCTCAAAGTGGAAGGAGTGACTTTCAACTGCATTTTGTCGGCGTGAATTAACAATGTTTCTTTTTTAACTCGTTGATATTCACAAAAGGAAARGGAACTAAAGGCTAAAGAAACTAAATAACAGCTAAGAATACKAAAATCAAAGAATAATAAAAAAAATCTGAGAGTTTCAAAACGAAAGACTCTGACATTTACTTTCAAAACTACCCAATTCATGACCATGAAGAAATCTTATATTCTCCGATAAAAGCAACTTTATATGAGAAAAAAAAGGGTTTTGCAGCTGTGCACATGCCATCAATTTGGATGTGTAAGCACCGAACCAACTCTCTTACTGTGACTGAGCAACAGGAAAGCAATGCCTGATATAAGGTAAAGGTAACAAGAGTACATTTCAGGAGCCCAAAGTGTAAATCATTAAAGGTATTCAAGTGCTAAAAGAGGTCATCAAGATTTTCAAACCTGTCTGGAAGCCCAGCTTCTCTCACAAAACGAACAGGCCATGCAGAGTATCATGTGGAATTTATACCACTGAACAGTGGTATCTTAGCCTCTGAAAACTCGTGATTGCAAGTTATCCAAAACAGGGCATGTTTGCTCCAAAATAAAACTTACATATTTAACTCTTTTCATAACAAAATCAGACTGTTCATAAAATGTTCCAAATATGATTATCTTCAAATGGGACCACAATAGAAGCACTTCAGAATCATGTCTTGCAATTGTATTGTATTAAGGCTGCATCTTCACAAACAGAAGAAATACACCAGCCTAAGCAAAGTAGGGACCTATGAAGGTTTTCAAAGCAGACACAACTTTACAATCAGTTCAGGTTGCTCAAGACCTTCTCCAGCTGAGTTCTGAATACCTTCAGGATGGAGACACCACAGCTTTATGAGCAACCAGATTTACATTTTTGACTAAGAATTTTTTTCTTGTATCCAGCTGTAACTTCCCTTCTTGCAACGTCTGACTGTTGCCTCCTGTTTTTCCACTGCATACTTCAGAGAAGAGTGTGATTTCTCTATCTCCTTTTCTCCAATCCCTTTTGCACAGTGGAAACCAGAAGTTAGCTCASACCTTACCTTCCCCTCCTCCAGGCTACACACAGCCATTTCCCTCAGGTCTTCTCTGCACATCAAGTGCTTCAGCACTGCCGGTGTCTTGGCCGTCCTCTACTGAACTCATCCAGCTTGCCAGTGTCTTGTACTGGGAAGCTCAAAACTGGACACCGTACTTGTTGCTGACTCTTACCAGCGCAGAGGGGAATAATCACTTCCTTCAACCAGTCGGCTACTCCTCTGCTAACGCAGCCCAATGTGTTTAGTCTTCCTTCTTGCCAGATCATGTTCTACTTGTTATTTGCCAGGATGCTCAGATCCTTTTCTACAGAGCCATTCCCTAGCGAGTTAATCCCTACCCTGTGCTGCTGAATGGGGTAATTCTGTCCCAAGTGCAGGAATTTGGATTCACTTTTTTTTTGCACTTCATGAGGTCCCTCATCCACTCCTGTAGCCTGGCTGGCTCCATCTGAGTGGAGGCTCTGCTCCCCTCAGCTCACTGTCTGCAAACTTYGTGAGGGTGCATCTGACCCTCAACCAGTTCAACCAGACTGTCTAGTCCCAGCAGGTTTTATTACTTTATCATATTGAAATGTTATCTAAATCAAGTGATTCTTCATCATTTCCCTTTAGACTCACTCACAACAACACTGCTCCATTCAGCAGCCTGGTAAAGAGGAACTTACAGAAAACTCAGGGCCAAGTCTTATCTGTTATAAATTCCTCACAGTTCTAAACAGCTTATRCTAAGTGAAGACTATTCACTGAAAAGTCAGAGTGCTTGTCATGTATCTAAAAATCAGCAGGTCATTTATTATATGTAGTACTAAATGTTGCATTCATTAGTTCAATGTTGGCATTAAATATCTCTTCCAGAACAAAGAACTAAGCTACTTCTGCTTAACTGCTCAGTTAAAACAAGCAAACAAAAAGTGTTTCTGTGTTTGCATATATGTGGTTTTGAAGAAAGAATTTCTGTTATTTTCATGCATTTATTACCAGTTGAGACTTTCTAATCTCTAGACACTTCTACAGCTTAGAAAAATACGTGCATTTTTATAAAAATATTATTTCTATGCCTTAAAATAGATTTCTTACACAACAGAGTTGTAATCTAAAAAAACACTCTCAAGGGGAGCAAAGTTAGGAAAACACAG
The DNA here is from genome assembly GCA_003342815.1 of Eudromia elegans. NCBI lineage: Eukaryota > Metazoa > Chordata > Aves > Tinamiformes > Tinamidae > Eudromia > Eudromia elegans. Next base: position 6,201,860 of record PTEX01000005.1, on the reverse strand, counting down.
CCATCCATTAAAACCCCTCCCTGCCTCAATGCTTCGTTTTGACCATTAGCTGAAGCGTTCATCGCAGCTTCCCTCAATTTGACCCAAGGAGCTAATGTCTTCTACTGACTGGAGTTCATTTTTCCTGATAGGAACATTCACTAAAGGAGACTTCCCTTCTAGTAGGGAACGTGAGATGTCCGGCAGTGCCTCTTCCATAACATCCATACCAGATCATTCATAGTTTATAATAAACAAAGRTTCACAAATAAGAAATCACTTCAAATCAGTCTGCAAGAGGGCTGTTATATWAATCTAGCCCATGCAGATTTATTCACCTTATTGCTACTAAGCAGAYCAGGAAATCAGAAATATCAAGGGTAGGATTTCTAATCAGACTGGATAAGGTAAGATCACTTTAAACTCTAACAATAAAACCCTCAATTTTCACCTCCCGCAAGAGAAAACACAATGTTTCTAAGTTTCTTTTCATCTATACAACTTTCACCCTCTTTTATATCCGTTGCCCACAGGAACTACCTTTGACTTGTAGCAGAGAGAGGAAGATAAGGTTCGGGCCTATAAAACCGACTGCAATAAAGCTGGAATATTAGAATGTTGATTTTGTCTTCAAAGCTTTTCCTGAGACAAACCACTGCAGAGTCTGGATAACATACAGCCTTTGGATAACAGAGTGCTATCACCTTCCCATTTCTTCAGGCAAAACCCTGTCCTTTCAACAGTGAAACTGCAGGAGTAAAATAGAAGAYGACCCAGCAAACCATTCTGCTCAGAGAGAGAATATGCCTCCTGCAGATCCGCGTGCACCACATCGTATGCTACAGCTAAAATGAAATGTAGCYCAAGGCAAAATCTAACCTTACTCCCTGTTGCCCCCCAGAAGCTCAAGGATACTAAGCGGGTTCCCTCCCAGCAGATGGGGTGCACGGGGGTAATCTCAGCCCACAAAGTCCTGGAGTTCTGGGTCTCAGGCTGAATGCACAGGTCAGTAACTAAGTTACAGCCGCCTTCTTCTTCTACCATAAGAGGAAATAATGATAAACTCCCTTTCAGTGCAAAGCTACTTATTTCCAGTGATTCTCTAAAGCAGAAGAAAGGGACACAGGAGAAGGGGGAGAGGTTGGCTGGGAAGGCACCAGTTTGTTCCTGCCACTCAACTATGCACATGGTTTGAATGTGCAGATCTGCTGCTGTCCCCGTTTTCCCAGTAGTTATAATCCTATTAAAACACTAATTGAATTGTTAAAAAAGCTACCAATGCTTAATAAATGTAAGATGSTCTCCAAAGGAGTCATTTCTGCAGATGCACATGTTTTACATAGCGCAGGACCRGGCGAGTCCCTTATCGCTTCTCCACTGCAGGTTTGAAGCAGCTCTTGTTTATTGTTCTTTTGCAAATCTCCGTGAGACCTTTGAAGTGGTTGGACTTCTCGAGACACGAGGCGCAGACCCGCACCTGGTGCGAGGCGGGCTGGGCAACTCTGATGTTAAATAAACAGCAGTCCCAGCTGAGGACAACGCATGAGTTATTGATGATGGCAGCCAGGACACGCGTGATCCATCCAAAGCAAACTACAGGTTGACTTAAAAAAGCAATTTAGAACTGCATTTGCCTTAGAGAGCAGCCCAGTGTTTTCCAACAAAGACTCTATTCTTTAATATACACAGACATATGTAGGTATATATAAAAGAAACCTTTATAGGATGAGTCCAGATGAGAACCCCTCAGGCTTCCTGTTCCTTTTTTCTGGACTCATGCTTTTTATTATGGATATAGTATAGCCTTGCTATACCCCAGGCTTAAAATAGCACAAGTTGGAGACTTTCTAACAATCAAATCAATCCCACTTGCTGTGTAATCTAGTGAGAAACACACTGAAATGTTTAAGGAATGTGCTCCATTTCCAAAAAAACATACTATATGTATATGAATTTTGTTCATGAATTTTTCAAAAAATCTTGCTCTTTAAACAGTAACCTGTTCCTTGTTCAGAGTTTTTCTTCTTTTCTGCCTTAAAGTTTCTTTCTTCTTTTCTTGGCAAATACTATCAAGTCAAAAATACTATTAATTTATTTGATTATAAATCTTCTCCAAATACCAATACTTTTAACTTTTATTGCATTATCTCTCATTCTTAATATTAATTGTCAAAGCCTGCATAAGTGTAATAATTCCTGTGAGACATTATTCAGTCCTGTCACTGAAAAATCAGCTTTCYCTTAGGATGAATTGTATCTAAATTTCTCCAGCACTTACACTGCTATTCTTTGTGCTAGGTGGATGCTACAGCATTAGCACATTATTTGCAGCCCTGACRTATTTGTAAGGGACCTTGGACCACACAAGCAAAGGGTATGATGCTGAATGAGCTAAATATTTGAGTTTTATGTACCAAATTTAAAAGACCTCATCTTCTCTTACCACTCTGCTTATTTTCCCATCATTGTGAAGAACAGCAATCCATAGTTTATTTAATCAGATCATTATATGGATCAGGTCCATRTATTTGCAGGATAAATGGAACTTTTTATATGTCTAGGTTACTCTAGGCAAGTGTTTTCTTTTTGGAATTCAAAACACAAAGGCCTTTCCCCTCCCTGTAGACTTTCAACATCCTATGAAACCATTCAGAAGTAAGGAATTTCACCAGTATGTCAGTAAAACACCACGCTATCACACACTTTCAAGGTTTCTGGGTATTCTGTTTCAATCAAGCTGCATTCTTATGCTTTGAAATAAAATATGTTATTCCCTATCACTGTTTGGAGGAGATGAGAGAAGGTCATCTTGTCCTGAAAAAACAAACTGCTTTAAATAACTGTGGGCTATGAACTTCCACAAGACACCTACACTTTCTGGTCTAGATCCACTGAAGTCAGCAGAGTTATGTTAGGGTTTATCTGCTGATATTTCTGCCTAAACTACTCTTTAGTTCTTATTTCTCAACTTGGGCACTGGAATAACTACATTCATAAATAAACAGGACAAAAGACTTGGAAAGCCACCAAACAACTATCATACCTACCTCCAGTCTGGTTCTGTCCACGTCCTTAGGCAATTTCACACGAACTCGGTTTGTTACAATAAGAGTTTCATAAGGATAAATCTGTTAAAGAGACGAGAGCAGATGAACTCCAGCCAAATCTGATTCCCGTGTATGGAAATGACTGTGTGGGCAAGTTACTAATTTAAATGGTACATACTTGTATCCTTATTTGACAAATAAATCACTGGAAAAAATTAACAATATAAAATGAAAAAGGAACACATTTAACCTTGCTAGGAAGTGCTGAATCTGACCGTTCTTCCAGAGCTGGAAAAGCTCTTCTTACCTTGTACTCTGTAAGAGAATGAAAATAAATTCACAGTTTAGAGTTTATAAGCTTATCCTGAACTTTCCGTAATGCACATTCAGTTACATTAGTAATTTGTTACATTACTCTGTATTTGCTATATTTCTCTTAGTGTTTTCAATAGCTGTTGGACAACTGCTTGTGCAATATTGTGGGATAACTGTATCATAYTGTTGGGTAACTGTAAACATAATAAGTCTTTGACTCTAATTAGTCTGAATGCCTGTAACACAGTCTATTACTAGAAGAGCAGTCCTAGAAATCAAAGGCTTATAGGAGGAAATTCACCTCCTGATGCCACTGTCACTAGGTTAGACASTGTGCATGTCTGACGAAACCTGGAATTTTTATTCATAGCAAGTTTTCTTTTGTAGAGAGAGTTATGTCAGTCTGTCATCGAAAATCCTACCTTTCTTGTTCTTTAAAGAAAATAATTAAATTATATGTATTATTACAGACATTTAATTATGGGGATATCTCAAAATCACCAATAGAATATTCCAGAATGCCAATAACTTCCTCTAGGACTGACTGCAGTAGAAATAATGACARGGTTCCTGCAAATACTGCATATAAACTATCACAAGAATGTCTACTTTGCTTGGTATTAGTAGATATGACTACTACATGGTCATCTATTCTCACACATACTGATGACTAAGGACAACTAAGATAGCCACTATGGTTCAACAGCCTTTTCAAGTAATATTCAAGTAATAAGACAAAGATTTGTATCAAGGCTTGAAATAAAGCACTATGGTGGATTTTTTAAAAAAAAGATAAAGTGACTGTGAAACAAAACTCCACCCTTCCTTATCAGAAGATGCAGGTTCCTAAATCGCCCAGCCTTTTTGGAAATTCCAGCCCAGGTGCCAAATTAAGTTCACAGTCCACTTAAAATAAATTAATAAAAAATATTCTGCTTTTTGAATCATACATTTTCATCCCACAACAACACAAACATAAACATAAGGCACATGTTTTGCTATTATTCTGGGGGGATTGATTAACTTAAATTACTTCTTGCGTTTGCTGTGAGAACACCTACTGCTAAGCGAAGGCTGATGAAGGCTGCTGCCACATGAACAGGATATCACAACTGACTCAACAGTGTCACATCAGCTTGCAAGGCATCAGGCCTTTATTTTCASTCAGATAAAAAGAAGATTCTCCGTGACAAATACGACCCTGAGCTGTGTCGCTATCTACTCACAAGTATATCAACTATGGGAAGATGTCAGAACAGAAATCCTAAGCCATGACCCTAGCAAGCATCCTCCAAGGAAGAAAACATGAAGTGGGGTGGAAATTATATTGCAATGTACCTTTCGTGCCCCAACTTGCATCCTGGTCTGCTTCATACTGGCCCATATTTTCAGGCTAAAAGAAAAAGAAACAAGCAATGTAGCACCAAAACGTGCCACAAAACAAAATGTGGCACACTTTGCTCTGTCGAGAGAAAAAATGCATATATATATAGAGAGAGAGAGTACAATAAAAGCAAACAACATGTATCACACAATAAAAGCACAGACTCTTCTCGCCATGCAGGGCCAGTGCCAGTCCAGCAGGCCTTGGAGGGCACCAAGGGAGGCAGCCACACAACCATGATCAACCCCATTCACCCCTCTGCCCTTCCAGACTCCTAAGCTCTGATGTCTAGCAGCTTTCTCAAGAGGCAGGAAGGTGTCAGACCTGATGTTAAGTAAGATGGGAATTTTCCCACGCCTTTGCCTGCCATTCAGACATCCTACTGCAGTCGTCATGGGAYAGAAGATCCCTTTAGATCCACTCAACATTTTATGCCATATTCTGCTTTCTAGTGGTACTAAACCCAGAGAACTGTGTCGCTGTGCCTTAGCTTTGCTCGTGCCACCGTCTGTTTTCTTTGCTGTCAGATACTGCGACGATGGCAGACCAGGAAAGAAGTGTGTGTTCATATAAATAATCATATATATATATGTATATATAAATAAATCTCTGTATAATATATATGTATATATGTGTGTGTATATACATATATATAAATAAATGCATACTATATATTCATTTACTGTGTCTGTGTTTTGCATGTTAGGGTAGGAACCATGTGCATAGCTATGCTCTAACCTGCAGGGCTCATTACTGATGTTTGTTGTATTTTTATTTTATTAAGTAGCACTGGGACAACTGATAAAAAATAACAAACCACAAAAACTGGTAGGAATCTGCATCCTCGCTGGGATAAAGGCTGCCATCTGCTGCTTTCCCCTTGTATTACACTGCAGAGGTCTGCAAGCCCCAGCAAAACAGCCACTTCGTAGACTGTTGCCTGCCATTCTCTCTGAGGAGCTTTTTCTCCCCTGCCTTAAGCAATGACTGCATATCCGTGCAAGCTGCATAAAGGCAGAAGAGATGGTCCAAGAAATATAATGGATATAGGCTGCTCCACCCTTGCTCTAAGATCACCACTTGCCCAGTTACAGGCTTATCCTTCCCTGTTATTAATTCAAGCTACACTGTACTCTATTAACATGTGCAGATTTTTTTTTATTGATTTTCTGTTTGTTTTGGGTGAAGAAACAGGATTCCTAATGCTCATGCCACACACAGACAAGGTGCTCAGTCTGTCTTTGTCTTGCAGACACAGTGGAACCTTCTTAGTGTATGAATCTGTTATGCAGAACCAGTCACCAAAAACCCTCTGAAGTGCTCTGTGTTTTTGTTATGTGGATTTTTAACTGGTTACCAAGCTGTCTATTGGTGATACAGCCCTATCTGGAGAATGCACCTACCTGATGCAAGCCGTTCTTCCCATAGCCAGGCAAAGAAGTAGATTTAGCATAAGGGAATCCTGTAAGAGACAAGATATAGAGCTGTAGTTTAGTAATGTCTCGTGTAACCTATTCAAACACAGAACTTGAAAAAAACATGGGAAACAGCAATTCTAGGTCACTCTGTATAACTGAAATATAACTGAGTGCAGCTCGACTTTGCTCCATATGCATGTCTATAAATCATACCATGCCTGGATGCAAACAGTGCTAAACTAAGACAAGAAAACAGGATTAAAAGTATCATCACTGCAGACTTGCAGGGTGTACATGGTCTGTTTTGGAGTTTGGGCTTTGTTTCCTAAAAGGGAAATATTCTGGTATCTTTAAAACATCTACTTCTTCAAACAACAACAACAAAAAAGTGTAACTGAAGATAGCGCAATGGGTAAGGGGGAAAAAAGTGAGTTAAGGTACAAATAGTAAAGAGCAAGAAAGCTTTAAGACTGTCAAAACTGGCAAAGTGGTGTTACCATGAACACACTGGGTCCAAAATAGCAATATCACATATGGTCAGTGAAAAACAACTGAAAACTTAAGTTTTAATACTAATTGTGTTAGTAAGAAAGTTCAGATAATCCTGCTGTCACTAAACCAGCAAAACAATGTTTTGGATTACTTACTGGTTAATAAAAATTAAAACTGTATAGAATGGATGACTTCAGAAAATAACCCTAACCAGGTGATCAACGAGTTGAACCAGTGTGAAGATGAACAAACATGTACCTGCAAGAAACCTCCTTGATCCCACTCTAGGACACTTCAAAACACCGAGGCAAAGAGTTAACACAAAGAACTGACTGTACTTCTGTCAAAAGTGTTGGCAATCTGTGCCCAAAGGGCAGAAAAGAAATCCAGACCCCTCCAGAGCAATAAGTAGCTTAAGGAGAGGGTGAGGAATACGCATACAGAATGAAAAACAAAGGATGGATCAGCAAAGATGTCAACAAGTGCTGAGATAAAGTGAGATAAGCTGCCAAAAGTCAAGCTGAGTTAAGCTATTAAAACAATACTAAAACAAATGGAGAAAAGTTTTCCAGCTATGTAAATCATGAGAAAGCAAGAAAAGAAATGGGATGAGTGACGAGTTACGAGATGTTACTACACAGGAATGTAGGGTAACCCTGGTGGGGCTCCTGCACTGAACGAATGCTTCACCTCAGCTTTTAGGAGCAAAGGKTWGATASAAGAAGGAAATAGCTTATGGAACAWCTGTTTGCAAAGAAATTACAGTCATGAAAAAACATAATTCAAGGTGCTTAATGTACTTTTAAACAGSGAGTTGACAATCTCAACTAACACACTTAAATTCACAAGACCAATAACTCACATTTTTTCCTGCATCACTGGAGAACAGCAACAATTTATTTTTTATATTTATGAAGGAAAAAAGTTTACAACTATCAGTTTGCTTACAGTATAAGTCTTAAGGAAAGACTAAACAAAACCAGAGAGGTAAACATAAAATCAATTGCAGAGAAAAAGAATTGAAAATGTCCGTCTTGATACACTTGAGACATGGAACTAATTGCACTATTTTCAGGCAGCAACAGGGCACCATCAAGGAACAGTCTGTACTGTTAATGTTCATCAGTGTTCAAGTGGTTTAAATTAATTCCACTGGAGCAGTTACGGAAACGGTGTGCAGGATAATCACAGCAATGAAAGCTCAACAGAGGAAAGGTTTGAAGAGCTTGACTTATTTAATCTAGCAAAACGAAGGTGATAGGTATATCTATATATCTATAGTATAGATATATACACACATATATCAAAACAACTGCTTTAGAAGCATAAGCATAAGCCATTGGAGGGATGGTACGGATTAGAAACAGACCATCTGTCTTTGGCTCTGCAGAGGATAATTCTCATCCCTGACAGAGAACTGGAGTTAGTGCTGAACACTGAATTAGATGGATCTCTTATCTATTCCATTTCAACCTGGAAGCCTCCTATTGCTTGTTATCGGAATTATAATGGCACTAGAGGGCAAGGAAAGTAAAAGGCAGGGAACACTGCAAAACTTATGCAAAAAATTGCATTCTCTGGAGAAAGGTGCTGGTGCTGAACATGAGCACAGGGTTCAATTTCCGTGGTCTCCTGGCGAACTGGGGTCCTCTGTGTGGACCAGGCAAAACCACGCAAGGGCCAAGAGCCCAGTCTGAAAACAACCCCAGCTTCCTTGCAGAGCCGCTGGCCCGGGGCTTTCCCTTCGGGCTACGGGATCATTCTGCGCCGCATCCAAGGGCACAAGCGACATCTTGTGGCCATTTGGAAAAAATCCAAGAGGAGAATAAAGCCTCAAGCATGAGCGAAAAGCCAGTGAGAAAAGATCCACTAGCTGCAAAGGGGGAGTAATCCACTTTCCTTCTGCTTCCTGCTAACTTACTTGTAAAGTTACGTTGTATTTTGCTTCTTCCTGTTTTTTTTTCTAATATAATGGGAAAACAAGTTAGTAAAAGCCAAAAACTATATACTCTGCCACGCTCAACTGCAGCTGTATCCTTCATGCAAACGTTAGGGCATAACTAGCCAAGATAAAGCGATTTTTCTCTCTCATCAGGGACCTTATGAACATCAGCTACTCCCTGCGAGGATACAAGGCTCCCCGTTTCTCCAGCACAGTGTCCACCCTCGCCTGCATACTGGGAAGTTGCCTTTCAGTGTACCGGGTGTACACAAATACCAAGGGTTACACGCTTGTGTCTGCTTCCCTGCGTGCCACTTCAAGAATTCTGACACTATTAGCTATTAAATATCCACATATTTAGATACGGGGTATTCCTTAGTCATGGTCATAACAGGTAAAACATCAAAAATTACACGTAAGAGCCAGAGGTGTGCTTGCAGGGAAGGGAGGGGTGGTTTTTAGGCTTTCCTGCTTTATTAGTGCATACCTTTTCCACCACAGTGGGGAACCCTCTCTGTTTAAGTCTGCTGACAGCAMACCTGCTTAGCTACTTCCCCCAGGCTCTTAAAAGCACCCTGATGAGAAGYGCAGAGCAAGCTGGAAGCCAGCACCTGGACAGGAGGAGATGAAGGTTCTGCTGCGCAGCCCTTGATGCCACTGGACCTCATCAAGCTCCATGCCTGGTATCTGTTAATTGCACTTTTTACAGTTCTACATTCCTAAGATAATAAATAAATGCCAGCATAGATGAGCAGTGACAGATACAGCAATATTCTTGTGACCACCAGAAAGCTTCMAAACGGACCTGGTGTATGCAATGGAAACTTCAGGTGTTCATTTCTGTGATTTCTAAATGTCAGGTGTTTGACATTTAAAGGAGGCAGTTCTGCCTGAAAAAAAAAAGCTTTACACATGTATGATGTGTCTGGTGATGATTAAGAAATCATCAGACTAGTGAGTCTGATAATCCAAAAAAACTTCTCTTTTTTATCTCTTCTGCCCCTTGTGACAGACTTTGCTGCATTTGGTTTCCCYCTTCCTTGCAGATCTAAGACATAATTTCCTTAACAGAAGCTAAGGCAGCCAGCTCGCACACTACGGAGGTGCCCACAGGTCTTCCTGGGCTGCCAGACATGCCCTGCCTTGGATACCTGACCTAATGCCGGTGTATGAGGGAAGCAGGGATGGGAGAACCAAAAGATATTACAAACATTCAGCGTTATACATATGCTTTGTATCAGGACTGATTAGTGCAAGGCAACAACTTGTCTGATAAATTCAGAACCTGTGGAAGAATTTCTCAAAGTCAGTGCAGGCATGGCATAAAAAGTTCTCCTATTGGGTTTACTGAAAATAGGGAGCATATAAATGGACACATTTATTTATTGGTTAGGGGCATTTTTTAATAGTAAGGAAAGTCTGCTCTCCATTAGGGGCATTTTTAATAATAAGGAAAGTCTGCTCTCCAAAGAGAGGCTGTGACTTCCTTATAAGATCATAGGTGCCTATCTCACCATAGGGCAGGTGGCAGAGCTTGCTAGCTGGAGCTCCGAACTGCTCCAGTAACTGCAGTCTGAAGGCCACTTGCAGGCCRTGGCTATACAAATTGAGCAACACGTAAACCATGACAGAGAAYGGCAGCTCAAAGCAACCCAGGAACYGTGTGTACAAACAGGGCTGCGACCCCACGTGGGCAGGAACCGTCGGGCAGGACGCGGGGCGCACGCGGCACTCACGGGAGTACGTCGTGGTGGTGGTGGTGGTGGTGCCCTCGTGCACCCTCTGGAAGTTCTCCCTGTCCCCTCCGGGAGCCAGAGAGAGCGACCGTGTGTCCGAATCCGGCGAGTTAGTTCTGGTGTCCGCGTCCCCTTTCAGGATTAGCCAACTGGTCTTAAGCTGAAAAGAGCAAAATCCTGTTAAATGGGATTTAACATCTGGGTGCAATTCTCCTGCTTCACCAGTCTGGGAGTTCTTGCTACTTGATTTATGCTTATCCTGTAACAAACATCTACTAAATTATAAAAGTGCACAGCGTCATGTAATCTGCCCTTAGATACTATAACTATCAAAAAAMTAGCTTCCAGCTGTGCTGAGGATGTCCACTCTGCCCCACTTTAAAAGATGCACTGTTTCATTTCAACATCTATCTTCTATGTAGACAAACATTCTCAAAAGAAGTCCAACCACCTTTGAGGTACATATTTACAGTGGTTGCAATTCCATGGACTTAGTACTGGTAATTTTAATATCCATATTTTTCTTAACTATGAAATGTAAAGATCATGTTTTTCTAAGTCTTCTTGCAAAGAATGAAAATCAGCACGATTATTTCAATTATAAAAGGTGTATCTTTAAATATAAACACATTTTAAAAGATGTTTTTCTCAAGAAACATCCATCCCTCCTTTTGTTATTTTTGGTCAGTACCTTCTTACTGTCTTGATCCAAACTTCCATCCTCTGCTTCTGATCTTCTTGCTGCTAAAAGATATAGTTAATGATAAAGTTAATTATAAAAGTCATATGTCTTTTTTGCCTTCTATTTTGACTGTGGCTATTTAGCTGTAACAAGTTCTGCACATCTGGTCCCTGCCATGTCCCTCAAGGGATGAGCAAGCAGAGTAAAAAATACAGGAGGAAATCTAGTRTTACCTCTTCATTATATTTGGAAAYGAAACCAACTCCGTACAAAGGGTGTGAGGGTTGAGGGAGCCGACCCTCTTATGCAACTATCATTTCACTAGCAGAAGCAAAAGTGGACTGAATCTGCATTTCCTAGTTCCTTGACCATCCACCATCTATGTTGCCTGCTCTGTCTTTTTTCCCAAAGATAGGTTGCTGATATTTACCTGTTGTTTTATTCTCTCTTAAATTTCCAGCTTCTTGAGGAAAAGAAAATCCAACCATCATATGTGTTTTTATGGTCTTATATGGTCTCAAAGACTACTTTACAGGAAGAACTTGTGACAACTTCCACATCATTCTACATAACTTCCCCAAGTCTGCATCCTGCTTGYCTCTGTATTACTCTGTGTTGTTCTGGAAAGAGCTTTAATTGCACAGCACCAGCGTAATGCAACGATGGGAGGGCCCCACACAACACAGTACAATCAGAAAATATAACACTAATAAAAACAAAATAGGATAATACGACAGCTAAGGACTGCATTAGTCTGCTCAGAGATGGARGCTGCAAGGAGCACAGACAGCACCTTTAAAAGTACCTGCAGCAATTGCAGCAAGCTGAGACCAGCTCTTCCCTCTCCATCTCCCCCAGGGTGTTTGCAGAGGGGCTGCCCTACATCCAAATGACAGGGGCAAAGGGCCACCTACTGCTGTGCCACTGCTSTTCTGCATCTGCTTGTGCCATCACACAGCTGATGTCTCGACCCTAACTGGGTTAGACGTGAAGATTTGTAACCACAGTGTTTCTTCTCTGTTTAATGTGTCAAAGCAAAGCGAGGTCAGAAAATAAGGGCAGCATTCTGAAAAATTCAAGATTTTCACATTTAACTAACGGTAAGGACACTCTCCAAGGGTGACAAGCTATTACTCTGAAAAAGAAACAGCAGAGTGTTGAAAATTGCTGCCCTACCTTGTGGAGAAATACTCTAACCAGTGTTTGATCAGTAACAYGATAGGAAAGATGGGAAATRAAACCCCAACATTGCAGTGAGGCCCTTTTTAGAAACTGCTCTTGACAGCAGTCAAGRAGTTGTTCCATGTGATATGTATAGATCTGCTCAGGAAATCAGAAATYCTTATAGAGAGATTGATGCATTTTTGCAATTTCCTTTTCCCAAGAAGTTGATGTTTAAAAAGAAAAAATCTGAAGTGTTATTCGGAGACTCCATAGGATCACTGGATCCTGACAGTATCCGACTTCAAACGGGTAAGCACTGAGGTCTTACACAGAGGTCCAGAGTCCAGCAGGGGCCCACAAAGGCCCATCCAAAGTTTCTGACCATGGGAAGCAACTCCTTGGGYAGACAAATCCGAGTGGAAATCCTCTGTCAGCAGCAAGCAGGAGCTTCCCTGGAGCTGGGGACAGGMTGCTCTCCCAAAATCCCAGCCGTGCAATGCAGCTCTCCCACGAACGGCTCAGTGCTCAGCATCCGACCTCCTCCGTGTTTTAACTTTGAACTAGTTTTCCGGAAAATCCCTGCACACCAAAGAACAACCTCCCAGGCTCCCGCGCTCTCGACTTCCCCACGCCAGCTCAGTGTGATCGCCTGCATGCGACCTTTTTCCACCACCTTTATTTTACTCCAGAGCTGGGTGTTTATAATAGAAACACAGAAGCTCCGGCTGCAGCAAATGTGCTGGGCACTGCTGTAACTGGAACCCTTCAAAGCCAAATGTCTTGGATGAGTTCCTTGCCCTTCTTGTTTTAAGGAGCATTTTTGTGCTTGTTTGTTCAAACCCRGTTTCTTCAGCGAAGGAATGTTCTCTGGCTCCCTCTCAGGCTGTTTCGGCCCTGTGTCCCTTCAGCCCGAGGAGCTGAATCATCACTTTTGCACGTGTTGCTGCTTTAAAGATTTATACAACCTCTGCTGAGAGTCCTTCCAGAGCGAAAGGTAAACGCTTCTTGTCTTCCTATTGGAAGCAAAGTTCACYGCTCTATTTTTTTTCTCTTGAGTTACATCAAAATGTCATTTGGATTCGATTTAGATTATTTGGTTTAGGGTAAACTATGTTTTCCTCTTTAGGAGAAACACAACCAGCACATTTTTTCAGCACACGCTTTCAGAGCATAATATATAAAAGCAAGTTCAAAATGCATACACTTGTTGTGCTACAGAGAGTACTGACTCCGTGATTTGATTTTCTACTACAGTGATTAGTACTGAAGTCAGTGGAGACACTACAGTGCAAAACTGACACAATCCAGTGTCTGAGGGCACACCAGAGTGACTGAAAATCGACATAAAAGTGAATGGTCTGGGAGAAAAAAAGCTGCTGTTTAGAATTCTTTTGGCAAGGGAAAAAAAAAGTATGACATTAAATGACACGGTATATGGTATAGGATATTAGACCTAGCAGCAGCTGATATAAAACAATGACAACATTCTGATTTACACTCAGTAACTCTGTATCTGCTCATGATTTCGAAACACCACTGTCATTTTCAGCCTTTTCCCTTTGTCAGTAGCTTTCTTTTTTTGCTCATCTTGAGCACTTATCACAAAGGATTGGTATATCTGAACAGAAGGAATTAAAGAGCTTGGACAGACTGTACTGCCAATAAAAGACAAAAAAAAAAAAAAAAAGAATTTGTGTTTTTTCCATAAAGACAACATTGGTTTGCCCAAGATGGGGATATTGTGAGCTGAAAAGGTCTACCAAAGACCAGCAGGCAAAGCGTGCTGGAGCATCAGCAAGGCTGATGCTGTTGAGCACCGTAACCAGCACGACCACAGCTGCCAATGACCCAGCTGTGCAGCTACTAGTGTGAAATAGGGAGGGCTCCTCCATAGGAAGAGGAAGACCGGACCTTCCTGGCCCTGAAGAGTTGTGGCATTGGGTGCTCTCCTCTGCTTCRCTTCCATCACCAAACAGCCTTAGCTGCCTCACCACTGGCTTTACTTTATTCCTTCTTTTTTTCCAGGCAGGGGAATAACCACCAGTACAATGGAGTTTTGGTGTGGGACAGTATTGTATCATATGCTGCAGGATGCCAGCAGCAACACCTTTCATCAGGAACGACGGAAATGAAGTAACTCATTCTCCAGGCACCCTCCTGCAACAAGACCTGGGTGGTGGATACAGCAGTGGTTCCCACTACTTCTCCAGGTGTAGAAACCTCCAAATGCTGCAAAACTGCCTGGGGAATGGCAGGTCCAGAGAGCTGATAAGGCAGCTAGGGTTAAAGAGGATAGCAAAGCAGCAAGGAAGCCAAGGTTTTCCAAACAAGAAAATCCCCACATGCTTGCTTTGAAAGATTAGCAATGGAATTTAGTTTAKGAAAATGAATGCTGTGTTCCTGCGTCTGCATCATGTGCCAAGACCAYTGCCAAATGCCCCTGACAACACAGCAGGTGCTGGCTCCAACACGGAAGCTGCAGTGCTGCTAATTAGACACATACACCAAAAAAATACTACGAGAAAAATGCAAACTTCACATTTCTAATAACCTAAAAATAAATTTGCTTTGGTGTTAAATATTAATTAACTTTTCATTATACACTAACTAATTAGCAATATATTCAGGTACTGGATTCTTTTTTGCAAGCCTGAAAATAGAATGACTATAAAATCTGAATTTTCATAAGCTGGTGGTTGACTTTTGAAATAAGAGTAGTTGATATCATTAACTCCTTTGGTAGCATTTTGAATGTTTCTATTTTACTGCTGAGTTCAAAGCACATTTTTTTAATAGAGTCTTAAGTCAGATCTTCAGCACACCAAAACACATATCAATCATATACTTGTATCTGTTTAGAAACTTAGACATCAATCTTGTAGCTGGGTCAACTGAAACTTCCCCACTGTTATCTTGCTGATGATATCAGTTATTGAGAAAAAAGCCCCTAGCAGATATGGTGTGATTACATTTGTTCCCAATATTAGACAACCTGAAGATTTTGAAGATGAAAAGTAGATATTTCATATATGCCTCCTAGAAATGAACTTTTTTTTATCCCAGAAATTTTCCAAAGCACAATCTGCATACAGGACAGCAATATATTTTTTTTTTTCACTCCAAAAATACGGAAAATGTTTTCAGGTTAGTATTAGATAGATTCGAATTATCAAAACAAAGCAAAATATCATTATCCCAGTTGCAGAGAACTTACTGAAACCTTGGACATCATGTATATACAAAGCAGCACTTAATTTTGTTACTTCTTCTCCTTTTCAATTTTAGACTATAGGGATTCCAGTGTAACAAAACGCGAACACTCTAGCCAAGCAGTTCAGCAGTCAATACACATTTCTTTACAAAGATGTGTAGCAAAAACTGCAACAGAGAAAAGCAGACTGTACCATGCTGTTTGTAGATAGGAGGTTTCCTATAGATGTTATCTTTTACGCCCGTTTCTGAGAAAGAGGAAAGAGAAAGAACAAGAGAGTAAGCCAACAGTTTAGACCACGCTGCTCCTGCGCCCTCTCCACACTGAAACGCAAACTCGTGCARGGACCACTCAGTCACTCATCGGTTTGTTGCTCACTGGTAACGGTACGAGAAGGTAGCACTGCTCATCATCAAAACGTATTGAAAACGTCTGGCTATGCCTACCTAGACAGTCTAATCTACTCTTCAAAATAGTCCTTCAAAATGCTTTAAATTTACTAGTATGTAGATGGCCACATCCGGCCTACAGACTTATACTTCATAGTCAACTGAGAAACTGGCTACACCTACTACTACTTAAGATGAAATGTGCATAACTGTAGGAAAGTCTCCAGCAATCATCACACTTGAAAAGGGGTTATTTCTCTATTAATTATCAGAGAGTGCACATGTTCAGATATAAATATTTATACTAGAAATACTAGAAATAGAAATTCTAGAAATCCTTCACATGAAGCTACTTAGCTTGTCTACAGCTTGAGTTGGTACAACTGAGCTGGTCTTCCAGATATTTTTGTTTAACTCTTCAAGGTCACAGTATAGGATTCCAATAGCATGCTGTATGGATATGCCTATGGACTTGAGCAAATACAATTCCTAACCATAACGTGTTCATAGAAGAGTCGGTCCCCAAAGCTAAATATTAACATACTATTCCAAGAA
The DNA here is from genome assembly GCA_003342815.1 of Eudromia elegans. Taxonomy (NCBI): domain Eukaryota; kingdom Metazoa; phylum Chordata; class Aves; order Tinamiformes; family Tinamidae; genus Eudromia; species Eudromia elegans. The sequence goes on along the minus strand of PTEX01000005.1, from coordinate 6,185,546 downwards.
GTAGGTAAATCGGCTTAGCCTGAAAAAGCTAAACAATTTAGACAAATTTTTGCGCTTCCAAACTGAATGTAGGCTTGAAAGTAATACAGTATGTATGCAAGGACACAGTTATTTTATGGTGACCCAAAGCTTTTCATTTGTCTTAWTAATGTATATATTAATGTGACTCTAATTCAGAGAGTAGACAGATAAGGGAAAAGCAAAAATAAGACTGAAGAAATCCTTCAGCCTTCTCTCCTCCAGTCAATTCAATATGCAGCTGTGGCACTACAAGCAGTTGTATCCTTACAGGGTTAATAACATCTGTCATTTTATGCCTCAGCTAATGCAAGCTTTTTTATACACAACCACACAACACACTAACTCCTCCATTTCTGAGATGGAGTTTAGCAGAGAGCAGACTTGCATTCATCAGGAGYTTTCTTTTTGTAGCTCTTAATTTCACAAATCAATGAAAAAAAACCACAAGAGAATAAACAGGAGCCACCAATTGAAGACCAAAAGCGAAGCAGTGAATGCCTACCTGGAATATGGAAATGCCTAGGAGCCTGCTGATAGACAGAAGGTGAAGATTTGCTGTCTGAGTACATGGATAAACTTGGAGTGCTCCGACCACTTTCACTGCCTCCAAGGGGAAGAGCAAAGAAAGCAGATAAAGGAAAAAAAAAAAATGGAAAGCAGAGTAGAGTATTTCAAGCATAAAAGCCTGTTCAGAATGACTTGTTAATCCAACTTTTTAAAATAAATGGGTTGTGTAAAACGCATTATTTTCCAGCACAGCAGTGTATTGGCTCAGTCTCCAAACAGAATGGATTTTAGTTTTTAACTAGCTCATAAATAATAAATGCTTATAATATCAGATTAAACTGTAGTTTTGCACCCCTACTTCTTTCAAAAAATACTTTAATGCAGAAAATAAAAGGATAAAAACATCCATAATCCTATAATATGTTTTGTATGGCCTTAAGTGAATATCAGTTGAGTTTTTGAGAACTTTAATGCTATGGCTTATAGCATTATACTCTGCTCTTAAAACCATTAATGAGTAAATTGCCTAAAACCAGGACTAGACTGATGTTATGGTTAAATCAAATACTCCTATCAATAACAAAAACAGATGCTGAAATCTGGTGTTCCTTGAATCAAACTTTCCCCATGGGTAGCATGCCACAATATTTATGCACATTTATGCAAACAGGGTTGGATTATCAAGTCATGGATCTATAATGCCATAGCCACTTGGCAAAATATTAAGGTATATACAGTACTGAGATAAATTATTTTCTCTTCTTATTTTGTCAGATTTATTTTCTCTGTATTCATTTCTCCAAAATTCTATGGCATTATAGTGTTGCTTGGCAAACAAAAAAGTAAAGCTCTACTTTTTTGGGACTTGTAAAATCCAATTAATTTATAGCATTGTTAAGCATCTGGAAGCCAAACATGACATTTATATTAACATAAAACAGTTGATTATTTGCTGTTACAGTTTTAGTGTGGATGGAGCACAAACTTAATGGATATTAATAACGAAATTATAGCAAGTTCTTTGGGGGAACGAAAGTAGAACTGCTCAGAGCACTGGATCCATCACTGAATGCTGATCTGAATGAAGGGAAGGAGGGTTATTTATCGTGCTCTTTATCTTATGACTGTTAGCTAACCTATTGGGCCTGTTATTTCCACAGCTGGTGCAAAATTATGACTCCAAAACTATTGAGCCATTGCCATCGTGTCCTCAAGAACAACAGCTTCCAGTTGGAAAAACACCCCAACACCACTCCGCAATCAGAGCAGCTTAAAAACTGCATTTACCACTGCACATGACATTAGACCACTACTCTTCCACAGAGAGTAACAGAACGACTGGAAATCTGAAGCACCACCAAATGTGCAGCCAAACTGTCCTTGGACAAGGAGTCAGACAGTTATCCAGGTTGTTGATCCCTGTTTTCCCCTCAGAAGGAAACCTTTGGTGGCAGTTTTCACTATGTAGTTATTACTTCCCTTATTCTTTGCTGCTTGCTCCTCAGGTGCTAGAGCCCTACCTTTTTAAATAAGAGGAAGTCTTATTTTCACTCTAAGTTGGACAGCAAGGAACAGTGCTAGTTACTTTTTTAAGTAAGGTTCTTTACAATGCCAATAACCAAAAATTTGGCAGTGTCACTCATCTCAAAGTGATGTTTCTGTTGGAAAGTTTTAATTAAATAAAAAAGACTTTATTTTAAAAAATCAACTGATTTTTGCAGTGTAATTAGTCTTCATTTCTTTAGAATGACCATGTTAATAAAAATTCTTATTGATTTATGACTAGTGTGATTAGTCAGTTTATCACCCCAAAATGAAGGTGTTTTGTATGCATACAAGGAGTTATGCTTCRACACTGGGCTGTCAGTAGCATATTCAGAGACTCAGGAGAATATGTTGATTAGGAGGATTAAACTTGCAAGAAAACAGGATTCAAGCACACGTAACAGAGGGCAACAAATGTGCAAACTGCTCTAGGCAAGGTTAACCTGCATGGAGCAGTTTGCAGAGCCATCACATAAAACTTACTCAAAAGGGAAGAATAAAGGGTGGAATGAGCGAAAAAAAGAAGTTCGTCTTGAAGCCCCCTCTGATAAGGTATAATCAGTTAGATCATATCTAAAATTCTGCCACTTATTTGGTCAAACACAAATGAATAGCTGTATTTCACATCTTGCACACAGATTATTTAGTAATAAAACAAACTGAAGGTCCAGATAGGAAGCTTATGTGTAGAAAGTCCAGATAGCCATTTAATCCACCCTATACTAAAAATCTCTAAAGTGAGACTTCCCCACAAATTTGTCTGAAGGTTTGCCTGGCAGACATGAAGGAAGAGCTTCAAACAGGGTCTCTGAGAGAACAGAACTACTGGAGCGAGCAACTTCTCCAAGTTCTGGTTTGGTCTCCTGCCACGGGCAGCTGCAGGCGGGGGGATCTGAGCTGCTACTCGGCACGGGGCAAGAACCGGAATCACGAGCTCTTCCCGGGAGGCTGTTTTGTTTAATTTGGAAAGAATCTGGAAAAGTTTACTTTGAACTTGAGCATCAACCACAGAAAGTCTCTTGTGTCCCTTGGCTCCTGACAGGACAGGCTGCCCTTTTACCCTCATGCACAGGCAGTAACCGAGCTGATCTCCAAGCCCGGTCCCTTTTCATCCTGCTCAGGGGATTGTCAGGGAATAGTATAATGTTGTTTATACCTCCCTCCTTGTCAGCTTTTATCTTATCTGGGAAGAGGGGAAATTTAATAACACTTCTGCAAATTCATTAAATAGCTAGAAAGTTACAGAGAGAGTTGTGCAAGTTCCCTGACTGAGAATGAACAACACAGACACCGCTGACCCAAAAGGGTTGATGCCAGAGCTTATCCCCAAGCCAGATCACTGAGGATCTCGGTGTGCACACACTGCATGAAGCTCAACAAAGACACCCCAAAAATACCCCAAGTCTGGTAAATTATTCTTTTCAAACTTTCAATGCCAAATAAATGGACTCTGGAAGCTTTGCTCATCCTTAGAAGGGCAAGGTACTTCACATCACTTTTAAGTGAGTGTTTTTTCAGTTGGATGACAGTGACACCAAGGGTGACCACTCTATCAATCACACCCTGGCCTCTGATGGGCAGGAGGGACTCTGATCCTTTCCTGATGCAAGAATCTAGTTTTTCATTTTGAAGGTAAAACTGCATGATAAGGAAGAGTTGAACCTATTACTCTTCACGAGATCCAAACTAAAGGGTACAGGAGAGGGAGCAGAAACTCAGTTATCATATTCTTGTAAGAGAAATAAAAAACTATGTCATTCTTGGAAACAGTAAGACACTAACTCAATGGAGTTGATAGGAAGACTCTGACAGCTTTAATTTTGCAAAAGTAATGAAATTTCTCTCCTGGAAGCTTAAAGAAAGATTTTGTATGATGATCATGGAGAGCTGGCTTTACAAAGATCAGCTGCAGCATTATTAACCAGATTATTATTATTTTTAAGAGCATGATTTCACTTTTTAAAAACAGAAGTGGCAACATTAACCTTGGTCTGCAACAAAGCAACTATTTTTATGATCCTACTCTTCCCACACTAACCAGTTGGAAGACAAAAAGTAGCACATCATCACCCTCACAAGGTAAGGAAAGAAGATAATGAAAGAGGTGAACCTTCAGCTCAGAGCAAAGGATCTAGAGAACAGGAAGAGGATGGGGACGAATCTCTTCCCTACTTTTGAATGGAGACATTAACCCAGAGGAAAGCAATGGGCAATCTGTGTAACCCCTTCAGGGCTCAGCCTTACGTGTATGGATCTATGCTACATACCCATACACATCCACCTCACAGGAGCTCTGCAAGGCACTGCAAGCAGGAGTTTGCAACATGTTTTTTAGCTTATTGATAAAAGGCACTGCAGAAATGCAAAGTGATGTAATTTTGACCATTCTGCTAATAACTGTTGGGGCAGTATCAGCTGCCCCTCGAGGATCTGTTTTTCCAGGTCAGAGCAGTAAGTGGTCGCTGCTGCTCCGAGCAAGAGCAGGCAGCATCGCATGGACAGGGACTGGAGCATGAGTGCTGCTAGGCAGCTTTGGGCAAGAGCAGCTCGTCCAGGGGCTCAGGGCAGCAGCATGGACACCGATACTCGGGGTACCCAGAGMAACCCTGCTGAAGCCGTGCCTGGGGAACACCAGGATGTGTGCCAGCCTTCCCCAAAACATGTGCATGCGTGGGCATTCGAAGGCATGGGAAGAGCTCACAGACCAACAGGTTTTCCTCCAAATTTGGAAGACTTTTGCCTGATTCTGCTCCATGAATTCCAGTGAAATCCATCTGACGTTGAACAGAACTGCTTCTGGWTACATTAGAGCCCAAGGAAGATGCGCTAGCTGTTTTTCCAAAGGCAACGAGCATCTGCTACTCATTTGAATCTGTATGTCAGACCTGCTCTAGGCCTGGCTCCTGCAGAGAGTCACTTCCTCTGCAGCAAGGGTTACGATGGCAAGAAGAACAGTTTTGTTTTATTAATTCAAACAGGACATGAGAGAGCAGGAAGGGTCATTGGGAATGGCTGCCACTCACGTCTCCTCCCTACTCTAAGGACAGGCTCAGGGGAGAACGTGCCCCTTGAATGTCTTTGTTTCCTCATATTTGATTAACTGGCCAAGCAAACACAGATTTTGCCTAAAAGCTTCATTGTCTTTCCCCAGTACTGTCTCCTCTCCACAAAATGCAGGTCACTAAAAGCTACTAAAAAAAAAAAAAAGCTACTAAAAGCTACTAAAAGTGGCTACTAGCCACTGCAGAACATTTTGATGCTGATAAGACTCAACACAATTAAATGTTTTTTAATATACAGCACAGATACTTTGCTAATCATTGCTGCTACACTGATTTAACTGTCTCGCCTGGTATAATTTCTTCTAATAATACAAATAATAAATGTAATCTCTAAATGTCATTTCAAAGGTTAAGTAATTGATTATCCATTGTTGGAGCCAATGGAGTCAACATTTACTTAGCTTCACCAAAATGGGAAAAAGGTATCTTTTTCCCAGCATGAACAGAATTTTTAATTATTTCCATTCCTCATTTTCATCAGGAAGCATAATTCCCTCCCTCCATCCCTTTGAGAAACACTTAGCGCTCACTGGAAAAAAAAAAGCAAAAATAAGACAACCCATACCTACTCCGTTCTTAAAAYTTACACAGTACATCAAGAAAGCACTTGCACAAAATTAAGACAAATTTTATACAAGTGTAAGCCATGCTTGCACAAAACATAAAAGTGAAACACATCTGAATAAATCTACAGTTATCACAGCACGGTTTTGCATTCCTGAACCTTACCTTTGAAGAAAGGGATGTAATGATGTCTGAATGTAGATGTAAGGCTTGGGTGTTGGGGCAGGGAGATGCAGCTACTGGTACCAAGACTCTGAGTACCAGCTGGGGGCAACAGAGAGTAAGTGAAAATAGACTATTTAGTTCACTTACTGAAAGCCACAAATTACAATGCCATTTTCTTTTTCAGGAACATTTTCCTTCTGATGCTTGGAAAACATATTATATTTATATTTAAGAGTTAATCARAGTTCTCCAGTTATTCCTAAAATCACCACAGTGACCATATTATGTGGCTGGTCAAGGGATACAGACACAGATAGAGAGACTCATAGAAAATGCTGCTAACATAATGCATCAGAAAATATTCCAGAAAAGGCACCATAAAGAGCATAGCTGCACTCAGGGGAAAACCTGCATATTCAAAAGCTGCAAGAGTGAATGATAGATGCTTATAATGAATCTCATGAAATGAAATGGGCAGAGCTTGTGCTTTGGTGAGAACTGTGCTACAAGCGGGTTCAGTTCTCAACAACCTCAGTGCCTAGTGCAGGGATTTGGTCCACAAAGCATCAGGCCACGCGAGCGTGTGGCGAACTTTAAGCATTTGAAGGAACATCCTGAAGTTATCTGAGCTCTGAAAGTCAGATGCGTGATGAAGTACTTCAAAAAACTTTCTCAAAATCACCTTTGTTTGTTTTCTTGGTTGTAATAATGTCCTGATRTTTTGGAGAACTAGCACTACAGAAATGTCAATTACACTAACTATCCTTGAAATTTTCATTAAAGTTATAAAGCACAGAATTAATCTGGAATTTATTCCCTCATTTCTCCTTGCTTTGATAGTATGCAGCTAAGCTTCCGCATGACACTACTGCCAGACCTTCAGTCTAATTTTCTCTCTCTCTTCAACAGATCTTTGATACTCATCTCTCTTCAACAGATCTTTGATACTCAATCTAATTTCCAGCCCATCAAAGACTTTACATAGTGCAAATATTCATTTCCTGTAAAAACTGTTTCTGCTACTCATATAATTTGGAAAGATGAAGAACTCTCAATTTTTCAAGCTTGTTTATAATTTTAATGTATTCCTAATGAAATTAAAAGACATTGAGGAAATAGCAGAATTTTTCTGTGTTTTCAGTCCAGATGATGGAGTGGAGAAAAGCTGGAAAGAATTTTGAGTAAATTAACTGGTTATTTTTAAAAGCCAAATTCTTCATAAAGTCCAAATATGAACTGGCCTTTGTTAGAGGGCACCCATGCCAAGACTAAAAGAGGACGATTTCTCCTCTGTGCAACTGCGACTTCAACACAGTTGCTACTATAGTCCAAAAGCTGCAATMAACATTGCAGGAAGGTTCTCAGCTAAAGGACTCCAGCCTTTAAAAACTGGCCAGTTCCCTGGAGGTTCCCTGGCCATTCTTCCAGCTCTTCCTCTGCACTGTGGTGCAGAAAGCCACCATGGACAACAGGAATAGGAAGCCACCCAAGCACCCATGTGACTGCGCACTCACTGCTCACATGCAGCATGGTGTAAGAGCTGTGGTTAGACCGTGTAGTTTCAGGAAGGAGGGGATCAGGATCAAGTCCTTTTTAGTATGTTAAATCTTGTTTTCAGATACAACAAGTTTTCTAGATGCCTGCTTTTYTTTTTCTTTCCCTAGATGATCCTACCTGAAGCATTTGCCTCCTCCTTTSCCATACTACATTAAACATAACATTGTAATGAACCACTACTCCAATCAAACACTGCTTGTGTCTTCTCTACTTACAACATAAGAATAAATAGGAGGAAAATCTAGAGCATAAATAARGCTGCTTCTCAGTTACCTGGTCTGCTGTAATGCTGAGGAGAATGGGATGTTGGAGTGTAGCGACCATAACCCAGAGAGCCAGCAGAACTAGGACTCGATGTCCTGTACTGTTTGAAAGATCTATCATCTTGGTCACCCTAAGAGCAAAGGAAAAAAAATATCAGTCATTAYGAAAGAGAAATCACTTTCAAAACAGGCAGAATTGGCCTCTTTTGGTGCCTTGTAGAAACAACTTGACTCTGCTGCTCCATGCAAGCCCAACAAAACCAGGGCAGCTTTCAGCCATAAGCACCTCCACTGTAGTATGATTCAAGGACCTGTGCAATTGCCAAGCATCAGAACATAGTCATGTTAATTGGAAAGTAAACACATAAATGAATTCAAAGTGACAATATTGTTTAGAAAGAAGAGTTCATCATAAAAACATTGCTTCAGCACCATGCAATTCCTCACTCTCTTCCACCTTCTATATTGTTTTAACAAAAGCAAGTGAAAGATGAGATCAAGTAGCGTGATTATGCTACGGTCACTTTGCATTTGTGTGAATGGCTACGTAATGCAGAAAAATGATCACGGAAAACAGCAAATCAGCACTCGTTGGCTTGATTAYCTCACAAAATGTATTTACCTGCTGCATGGCTGCATACCTATAACTGCCTAGCATACTGTATTACAAATAAAATGTGGTTGTTATTAGCAAAGTAACGGATATAACATGGATATATAACATGAAAATTAGTATTGTGACATTATGTAATGCAAGTCGTAGAACATCCTCCCACTAAAAACTTGATTTTGGCAACTTAAAACTTTGTAYACACATTAAAAACTCTTCATCTCTGTTGCTAGTTAAATTATAAATCTAATTATCATGTAGTGTCTCCTTAGCAGGAAAACCATTAATGAACAAATTGGATGTGGAAATGACTTCATGGAAACCAGGTACAAAACCGAACTCARTTATCTTGTTTCTTTTCATACAATTCAGGAACGGCTTGAGCGAGGTCCAAATGGGAAGAAACGAGAGCAGCCCAGGGACGCTCCCTCGCACARAGCCAAGGTCCAAGGAACGCTCCCCGCACTCTTCCGGCGGGCGCGCCTYGGGAACACGCTATCCCCGAGCAGCTGTCGGGAGCCTCTCATGACTCCCGGGACATCTTTAGGCGACTGCGTGACTCCCACTGGATTGTTCAGCATTTATAGGAATGGGGGATCCTGCTCGGCTACATCGCCGCCTTCCAGATTCCAAACAGGGCAACTTAATTATATCCAYCCATTCATCCTGGGTTCTTCCTGCCTGCAGTTCCCACTAGGCTGCTCTGGGATTATCTTTGACCCTACAGGGATGTGCACCTCAGCTACCAGTGCCTTGCCTCTGGCTCACGAGTACTCCGTCCCCTTTATCTCACCTCAGGTTCACTTAAATATGTCAAAAAAAAAAAAAAAAAGGAAAACACTTCTGTATAGTGGTACACAGTATTATTGTTTAAATATAAAAGTAAAAAAAGAAAATGTCCAAAACAGAGAGAACAACTGATGTCTTCCTAAGCATGTAGGCATCCTGCCACCAACTCCTCCAAGCCCTGAGATATTTCCGTCCTTAAGTAGTCACATTATTCAGTAGCTCTTCTAACACCTGCAAAACGAGTTTTAGGCAGTATAGCAATGTCTCTGGAAAGCCTCGCAAAGCTTTCTAAACACCCCACGAATGCCAGCTCATAAGAATGACTTAWAAAGTGTCCCACTGCATAATACAGTGACATTTTCGATTAACAAAATCCACGCAACAAAATTGTTGGCACAAATTTGCAGGTGCTTGAGCACCTGATCATAGACTCTACAGAAAGGCAGCAAATGTGGAAAAGCTGGATAACCTGGGAGAATTTGTACGATGTGAATCACAGCTGCATCAMGCTCCACACCAAAGTCACTTCTGGAATTTAACACTATGATAGTTAGCTAACAGATAGCTTATTCAAAGGAAATTATTATACTTCTGAAACACCAAGACTTCACAATGAAAATTTCAAACCATCCTTTTTGTCTCTCTATGGAACAGTCATCAAAGTTAAAGAAATCYACTATTAAACACAGCATGCTTTTATTTTTAAGCTATCAAACAGATCATGTTTCAATCGCTTAACTTTTCTTCTTGCTCAGTGCTGACAGTACCAACTGGTGATTTGTAACCCTGAACGGAAATTGCCAACTTGTTGTTATACCTTATTCTCTGCTGTTACCACTTGTTCTTCATACATTTCTACTAACATAAAATTGGGGTAAGGAGCCCCCTCTGATGTTCAGTTGAGTATGGCAAATTCTTTCACTGCTTCTAAAGTGATACTCCTTGAAACAGACTTRACTGTTTTTGACCATTTACATCCATCAGAATACACAAATGTAAAAATTTAGCTATGCACAAAAAAATTAACAGTATGTGTGTAGAAACAGTGCAAATAGCTTAACTATTTGTGAAATTAAGAAATAATAAAAAAGGAAGAGAAAGCTATGCCAAGCATCAAGGTCAACTCATGCTGGTAGCTCTCAAYGTAAAACCAAATGATGCTTCCCAATGTAGTTGGTTTAGTAGAGCTTGAAAGAGCGATCGCAGCACAAGCTTGGGAAGCAGAAACACGGGTGGCAGTGGTGACCGACACGTACGATGACAACCCCAAAGCAGAGCGTGTTTTCAGCACAAGTAACACGGTTTAGAACAGAGAYGGCAAGACCCCATGCACTGCGGAGGCAGGAGGCAAGGTGCCCATTGCAGACTCTGCTGCYCATCCCTGCGGCAGGGCTTAGTGCATCACGAAAAGGGTGAGAACGGGAGAAGACAGGCATTGGGGATTACCTCAGTAGGTGTTGGAGAGAGCAACTGAGGTGACTGCAAACAGCAACACACAAAGTCACAGATTAGTGGTTAAAATCCATGCACRATGTTACTTGTGAGAACAACTGCTCTTAAAATAGCAATATTCATGTATAACTCGATATCGTTAAGAGCAACACTTGTCAATGAAGCTAGGAGTATTTTTCTTTGCTTTTTATACAAGATGATGAAGAACAAATTGTAAACCCCTTCACAAACAGCTTTGGCTGATCTTGCTGCTGGGATATCCTGTGGTCAGGTCTGGCAAGGCCTATAGCACAGAAAGCACCACCTGACCTAGGATAACTCACACTTAAAAACAGCCGCCTTAAAGATGCAAGCCCTGGCTGAATTTGCCCTAAATTGCCCCAAAAACTGGATTCCAATTTTGTGACTTAGGGTCATGTTTTAAGAAAAAACAAAAGCATCCGTATTATATATTTTTTTAATTAAAAACATATAATTTGACAATTTGCTGTGTTGCTTGAGAATAAATCTACCACAGAAATTACTGGAGTTACAGGTGCATCTGAGAGGCTAAAATTTTGGAAGAGAAGCTATGTCACTAACCCAAGAATATAACAATTTGGAGCTCCCTAAAAACGCACGTCGGTTTGAGATTCACAGCCCAGAGCCCGTTATTGGTTTTGGYACCCAGGCACAGGTGACTGATTCCTCCTTTATCATGTTTTAAGATATTGCTGAGGTATTGCCAACACGGATGCCTACGTTAGCAGGCCTACCAGAGCCAGCTTTAAACTAGTGGGACAAATCTGGAGCAAGAGCCAATGCTGCAAGAAYCTCATCTGCCAGAAGGGCTGATATTAGATAGGTTCAGGACTAGGCACTCGCTAAGCTGAGGCTTTTAGATTCATAAATTCAGAAATATAAATATCATTAATATCCTCAATCAGATACAATCTTGATTCTTCTGGTGTGCGTTGTAATGGGGCTGCTTTGGTTCAGCATTGCATGGACAGGACTTGTGTGGCCCTTCACATGAGAGCAGCCCAGTGGATCTGAGTGGAGTTGATCACAGAGGCAATGCATGATTTGTTGTAGGACGGGGGCTATTAGAGATTATTATATATTATTATTTGCARTATTTATTTCTACTTACATCTACAGAGAACAGACTAATATATCTTACTAATGTCTGTAATAGAGCTGAGAGGTTTAAATTTATAAAATAAAATGTCTAAAATCATAAAAGAAATCAGAAATTAAAACAAAAGGTTAAGGAAGAAAGGTCYACTTTTACGACAGAAATTATATTCAAGCATGTTTCACATAAAACAGAATTAGTATTAAATAAGATTAAATTAAATTAGATTTCATTAGCACAAACTGCATAACMTCAGCTCTGCACATGAAAAGGGTGAAATGCAAGCATGGCATGAGGATGAACTTTTTAAAAGGGACAGTTGAAAGAAATTTGTGCATACAGAAGTGATACCCTTGTTGTTTTACCACAATAGCATAGTACACTTAAAAAAAGCATGAAAGACATTTGGCTTTGGTTACTGATTTTTGCATTATAATTAGCAATTGTTCCTGTTTTTCACCACATGCACATACAACTCCTCTCACAGAAAAAYGTAATTTCACTACATGTCATCTGCTTAAAAAAAAGCCCATAAAGCAATGCATTAATTCCCACAAGCTACAAAGTGAATGGTACACCGTACTTGTCTCTGGAAAGGCTAAAAYGCCTTGAGAACGAATGGATGACATGATCCCATCAAGTGAATTTGTGAAAGATTTTTTTTAAATTATGCACATTTAAGAATGTTCAGCAGCATGTTCAGTTTAATGACCATAAAATTTCAAATTCATAGTAAAAAGATACCCATGTTTCAGTACCTCCCCATAACTATGCCTGTCATCTGAAGAGTAACTGATATATGGAGAATAGGAGATCATATCTGGGCGGTCAATGTTATAGATGGCTTTATTTTTAGGAAGAGCAGCCAAATCCCTGTAGTCAAGAATTTCATCTCCAAGCTTTGCCTAAGAAAAGGAGGAAAGAAAGAAGTGAGGATAAGAAGGAATATGATCAGGATGCAATCAGAAAAGGACAGATACATGCTGTTAGGAAAGTCAATCATCATACTAATAAATCACCTCTTTTATTTGTGAGAATTAAAATCTTATGTTTATGACACAAAACAAAATATTACTGTTATTTTCTTTTTATATACTGGTGTTTTCTACTTTGCCACTCATATTTAGCTAATAAAATTAACACGATATTATTGTAGTTGCCCCAGTTATATCCTACTTACAGTTGGCTGTATAGAGAGATAGTGAGGACAAATATTGCAGTCTCTTTCAGGCTAAATGATCATGATTTAGAAGTGGTTTTGGTGTGCAAGGTTCCCCTACCATAGGCTGCAGTGAATAATCAGAAATGYATTTTCAATGCATACCCTCTAGATACTGGAAAACATCATGTAGGTCTTTAACCTTCTCCATTCAGCTGAACCCCACAGCTTCATCTCCCTCTCTGACCATTTCCAAGAAGTCCTTAATTGCTGATCACAAAACCAACAGATGTTGCATTTGTATCATGATGCATTAGATCAGAAGATCAGATGCAGTTTAATCCTTCCATGGGAGTCCCACAGCCAGCAGAGGGAACAGCTCTCTCCCTCTCCCTGGCATTTGTTTCCCTCCTCATTCTTTTTGCTGCCCTTATTCCAAAAGAGCAACTCTCCAACTACATATTTTCACAGTTAGGATAATGATAACGTGCACTAAAACTATATCCAGCATTACTGGCCTTGTAGATACCATGACAAGTTGACAGCGCAGAAGTGGGCAGCACAATTATCCTATTCCCAGTTCAGGCTTTGCAAAACAGTAAGTTCTCTCTTGGTAGCAAARCAGTAAATAGAGGGTAGTGAATGTCAGTACTATCTGCTGTAAAATCATGATATTCCCCATGTGTCAAAAAGAAAATAACCAGAAGTCAACCAATATTTAAGCAGTGATTATATTTTTGATAATGGAAGTGCAACAGACTTTGCAGGGAAGTGCTGTGATTTAGTGAACTGCAAAGGAGAACTCCTCATTTATCCTTTTTCTAAAACAATGCATGAATTTGTGCAAAGGCCCGTTTAGCAACATGGAAAGGAAGACGACACCTCCTAATCACTGAGGTGGGAAAACAAAACAAAACAAAACATAATCATCACAAATTCTCACCTTAAAAAAAAAAAAAACTAATGAAAAAATTGTGGTTTAAGCAAATAAGTGTTTTAAGCAAATAAGTTATTTAAGAGTAATCAAAAACATCAACTTCCTTGCAGCTCTTTTAGCTAAACAGTAACCAAATAGCTCCTTCCCAGCATAGGTGCTGGGACAGCAGCCACAAGAGCCTAAGAAGCCAGTTGCCGCCCCTGCTGCAGGTCATTCCAAGATCTGCAGCAGATCATCCAAGGTCATTCCAAGGAGGGTCTGCGTGTCGGGACTTTGGACAGCGTTGCAGCCTGCACTGAAGGCCAAGCAGGTCGTGACCATTTTTCAAATTGTCTAAGGCTGTGCAGGTTGTTCCACAGAATCCAAAGAAGTTCATAATTGAACATCTACATATAAGTGCGAATTACAGTCATTTTAGTCCTTGTCTCTCCGTGTAGAAGAGCAACATGGGAATCCTCCCACTACAGAATACAGTACTGTCAGTGACAAAAGTTACTGATTTATATAACTTTCATTTTAAACATCCAAATGTGGGCAAAATCAGATTAAAAACCACTTTCATTTAAAAACCCTTCACTTATAAATTTTCCATTTATCAACTTTCAAATAAAYGAATATTATTTATATACACCATTTAGATACCATTTAAATAGCACTGGAAAAGACTCCAGTTACAGCAAAGAGACTTAAAATCATTTSTTCAATAATCCAGTGTACTCAGTTCTGTTAAAAATCATGATCTAAGTTTAGAATATCTGTTTCATATGGAATTTGGAATGTTACAATTGTATAATTGCAAATATGATCCCGTACAACAGTATAATGTGATTTCTATTCCTAGTATGAGAATGTACAACAGAGCTACATGACCTAAACTAACCTTCCCAGCTAGATGCATCTCTGCAGAGAGCTTCTAATTCTCTATGGGCAAAATCTGGCTAAGGATATAAAAAAAACGACTGTTATTTTAGTCCTATTTAATGGCATAACGTAGAAATTAAATGTTTTTATTTTTTTAAACTGGTATTTTGGGCCTCCCAGGGGATTCTGCACTGGMGTAAATTCCAGGTTGGATACCATCCAGCCAGAACTGAAGCTAATGAAAAGACGCCCTCAAAGTGCATGGGCTCGAGCCCTCTTCCAGGGCAAGAAGCCACCAAAGTCGGATAGCAGCAGGAGGAGGAGGACCGAGCTGTGGCTTTAACAAATGGGCTGTGAGCCACGGGCAGGCTCAGTCAAAACATGCGTTCTTCAGCTCTCCCCAGCTGAGCACTAAAGCACAACCCAGAAACGTGCCCCCGTGAGGCCACCACGTCGCTCCCAGCATTTGTGCCGCTCTGATTTGACACCTTTGGAAACACAGATTCGCTGTTCCTGCGCTTTAGCTGTTCTCTCCACACTCCGTTTTCTCCAATAGGATATTTTAAAGAGCTCCCCACTGTTAAGGCTCAGTTTTACCACTGGTTTAAACAATCCAAATCCACGCTCCTGCTGAAGTGGCTGCCCTGCGGGCTGCTGTTACACTAATATTACAGCCAAGTGGACAACTGGACTTTTTTTTTTTGTCTCGCTGGATCACTGGAGGGTTTTTTTTCCGTTTTTTTTTCCGTTTTTTTTTCCGTTTTTTTTCCGTTTTCTAGTGGAATCTGCCCTCCGATCTGATTCCTGTGTCCAGCTAGTAACAGTACTTAAGAGGAGCAAGGACATGTGGCTGGGAGGGACAGGACTACATGCTGGCAGGACCTCCCTTTCCCATGACAGTGTTAATTTAGATTTGGCTAAACCAGTCATSAAAATGCACCTGAGCTGAATCTGGAAAACACCAGTTTGTCTAACAYTTCTGTAATTAAAGACAGATGCAAAAGATAGCTAAGGAATTGTTTTCACRATACAGAATCCAATAACATGTTTTTAATTCTCTTTCCTTCGTCCTTCGTGAAAGCTAAAATGGGATTTAATCAATCTCACAGCTTAGTGACAATTAAGTGGTCATAAAAGAGACAGATATAGCAAGAACTCACACGCCTCTGGGGAATCTTTTTTCCTAATTGACTCATATTTGCTAGAGAACTTTATTCTTTCACAGTCCCAGCTGCCTCTAAAGAAGTATATTACAATAACAAACATTAGACTGTGTGCTGATTTAATGATATCCTTCAGGAAAAAAAAAATAAAAAGAAAATGGAAGTTTGTTCCTGAGTACAAAACATCCTGTGAAGCATTATTTAAGGAAGTAATTACAAACACAAAGAAAACCAGTATGATTAGATAAATGCCACGTAACCCTTAGAAGAATATTCTCACTTATAAAACAATAATATGGCACATGGCTGAAGAAAGAGAGACCATCTGGCCCCAGAAAATGCTTGCATGATAATAGCCTGTTAGCACAATGACTTGTCCTCCTAATAGCTGTGGTAATTACCTTTTCTTTTCCTGGGCATATGTCTCTGCCACCCAGCAGCATGGACTTCTGCTGGAAGGAGTACCTAGAAACACCRATGGGTCTTTATTTCGGGGGTAGTTCCTACAGCTCTAACTCAGGCTCACTCAGATACTAAGTGTGTAGCGAGTTTAAAAGAAATTCTATCTGGAGAAAGAAGACAAATCTGACTCCAAGGCACTGTTCTGCTTGTCTCGTTGTAGTAAATAAAAGGCCTTCATCTCAGTCTAATAACCCCTCTGGCAGTCACTTGCAGCTCCAGCAGTTCCTCTGCATATGGAATTATTGGTCGAGAATGACTTGCCTTCCTGAGGGATGCTGGATAGGATCAAGACAACAGTCCTGGCAATACTGAGGTGCTCAGAGATGCTTGTATGGAGCATGCCATACCTGGGGATATTTTGCCCATATTCAAGTCATGATCTTAAGAATTTACCCATGATCCCTATATCTACAGTACTCTGAGATGAACCTGTTATCGAAAAAATACTCAGCATCAGTTTTTGTCATATTTGTTCAGTTATTTGARGGCTCTTTGAAGAGCTTTCCACAGCTAGCACTTCTTAGATCAGATACAAAGGTCCTCTGAAGGTCGGGACTGAAGCTTGTCAGGGCCTGGATCCTGTAATCATAGACATGAGTGTCTTCATAAGCAATCAAATGCAGACTTGGGGCTAGATTTAGACACGGAGTGTTCAAWTCTAAGCCTGTAATCTACCTGTGGGCTACACTGTTTACTTACATTTTTGTTTGTAGAAAGCATTGTAGCAGTCTGCATTCTTTGGCATAAGCTAGCTATAGTGGTAAGTTCTAAAGATAGGCTGCAAGTGCCAGTGTCCTATTATGTTAAATGCAGTATTCAAACATATACCATGTGAGATTCCACTTTGGAGGAACCATCAACTACAATGCTTTGAAGATGCTAAATTTCCATACAACATGTTGTACTGTAGGAGGAAGGATGAGTTGTTATTTTTTCCCCATCTCAGAGAATGAATTTCACAGAAAAATACTCACATAGATCACACGGCTTGGGGAACCCGATGTACTTGAAGCAGGTACAGAAATAATACTCTCAGAGGAAGTCCTAGTTTCCTAGAGCAGAAGGAGAGAAGCAAAATACAGAAGACTGTAGGCAATAAAATTCACATTTTGTTAATGGGAAAAATATTTTATGCATTACTTTSTCTACCCTCCCTTTCAGGAAAAAATAAAGGGCTGGGACAGTACGGGGCCAAAGGAAGGGCCGTGGGGRTCAGCAGCAACAGCTAAAGCTAGAGGAGCTCTGAATCTGGGCCCCCACGATGACATGGTGGCAACACGTTTGCTCTTGCGTTATGCTGTCAAGCCTGTCTCTTCTGCAGGTCTTAGGGCACTGTGCCACTCACTCCTAGCAAAAAGCATGCACAACTTCCCTAACAAATCCTATAGACACCAAAGKAGCTAGTGTTTCCCTCTCTCATCATATGAGTACTGGATTAATTTTAATACTTAGCTGGTTCTGATATATTTTCAATCATTCTGGCAKTCAGAGTCAGTGATACAATTTTATTGCYTTTTTTTTTTTTTKKAGATTCCTTTATGGTGAAAAAT
This sequence comes from Eudromia elegans, assembly GCA_003342815.1. NCBI lineage: Eukaryota > Metazoa > Chordata > Aves > Tinamiformes > Tinamidae > Eudromia > Eudromia elegans. The sequence goes on along the minus strand of PTEX01000005.1, from coordinate 6,167,762 downwards.
ATATCATTACATTATAATAGCAAAAAGGTCTGCAAGACAAAATGGTATTGACCATGCATGAACAGACCTGACATTTGCAAGTGAGCTTTAAACAAATCTTGCAATATTTTTTTTATCCTCTCTTTTATGCAGATATGCTAGCTCATCATAAAATATTCTTTTCCATCTATGGAAAAATCCACCCCAGGCTACAAGCAAGCACATGTTTTGCTATGCATTACAGCCACAGAAGTCATTTAGTGTCTTACTAAAGGCAGGCACCTCTCACTGGCAGGTTACAATTCTTCAAATCCTTGAAAGGATTTTAGTGTTATTCAGCTGTCAGCTCAAGGTAGCATCTTACCTACTACACCAGCAGTATATTTTAGTATTTATAGAGGCAGTTATTATGCTAATTGAGATTGTTAAATGCTTTCACAGTGGAAATCTTAATTTAGAAATAGCAAAGAATGGCTGAAAGTAAAAGAATTCTATAAATCAGAGAAAAAAAAAATATTCTTCACTGCAGTACTGCACTGTGGAGTAGAAGGATCAAACTCAGTGATCACAACAAGCCTTTCACTGACTTCCATTAACACAAATAGTCCTATGGACTTCTGTGGGACAAGGATCCAATTSAAGGGAACAGCCCAGTTTTAGTTTTCTCTGGCTTTTTATTTTTGCKACAGTCACCATCTTATCACAACTTCTTTTCCCTTCCACACCAGCTCCAAAGTTTGGGTCTGTGCTGCCTTCTGCTTTTAGCAACTATTTCAGTCACATGCTCTGCATTTATCTACTCATAGAGAGACATATAATTTTTGAAAATAATTTTCTGACCAGCAAATTGCTCAATCAGCATATTCCGTATTCATTTTAATRGATACATTGCCAATCTGCTACCACCTTCTTGGAAGCAGCATCCTTCCTTCTTGTTCCTTTCACTAATGAGAGCAAAGACCAGAAAAGGAAGAGGGGAAAATCCCAAAGAAAACTTCAAAAAGGCTTGAAAATCATGCTTCAAGTTCCATCCTGTTTCTTCCTACCAAGGCTTTCCTATTTTCCTGCTTTCTCCCTCTCTGTTCAGGAAGSGGCAGCCTCCCAGGGGCTTGGGAGAGACGTGTCCAGAATGAGTGAGATGCTCAACAATATCTTTCACAGACACATTATGGGMCCTTGTGGGTACAAGGCCGATAGTACAAACCCAGCAAACACTTTCCACAGTGGAAAAAAACCCCCAAAAGTAGTACATTTTCAACAGGTTACACAGGGTTTCAGCCTTGCAATTGCAGTTACAYAGCCAGAATAAAATCCTCAAGAAGCCTGAAATGCTGCATAGTATGATTAGACTGAATCAACAGCACTTACTAAACTAAAGTATCCTGACAATCTTGAATACACTCGTGGYTTTTTCATACCAAAACAGCACTTAGCTGATCCTCAGAGCTCGCCACACCGAATAACAGAACAATCACATTTCCCATGCACATAGGTACAAATACAGAGCAAACGCTCTCTGGGGTAAAGCCTGAAACAAGTTTGTTTTTCCTTTTTCCAACACTGTAATTTAGTCAAAGCTGCACTTGCTAACACACCAGATTTGTAAACACTCTCTATATAGCTGCTGCCTGCTGCTCTGCCTTGTCCCGTGGGACTCGAGTACAACCCTGGATAAACCAAACCAAAGCTTCTTCCAAYGAGGATGCCACTTGGAGCATCAGAAAAGAACAGAATGGAAAGGCCCCACRCTTGGCCTCTGCAGTAAACGAGATAGTTGTATCTCAGCCCCACCACTTCAGAGAGATCCGTTCCCCAGCTACAGATTAATTCTTCATTTCCTAGGGGAAGCTTATTCATCCACTAACCTTGCAATTATTAAAGCTGCCAGAACTCCCTCCTCTCTCCTTGCACACAGACAGACCCACAAATCATCCAATTTAAGGATGTACTTAAAGCCAGACATCAAATTAGGCTGGGGGTGGCCTGCCAATGTCTTAAAAGCAAATAATAAGAAAGAAAGTCCAAAGAAAGAGTTCAGGAAAAAAAGTGAAAAATCTTCTGATCTTTTAAGAGCAGAGCCACATAAAAAGAGAAGAGGTCGTGCACTGATCACATCGTAATCAACAGAAGTTAAAAATCAATTTTTTTTCCTCCCCTGAGACAGCTTATTCATATAACTATGGATCATAGAACAGGATTCTCCTAAAGTCCTAGTTTTATTCACTAAGCAAAAAGTGGAACATGAAGTTTCCCATTAACCTACTAGATTTTTGTCATTTTAAATTTAAAATGATGATAGTGAAACAATCTCAAATCCATCTCTCTCTTCCCCCAGAAAGGGACAGAGAGTAAGACAAAGGAGAAGAGAAGAAGGGGGGGGGAAAAAAGCCAAAAAATAAGCTATTTTTACCTTGTTTTTTTCTTCAGCCTTTGCAGCCTGTCTACAAACCGGATGCCAGATGGATGTACCTGAAAATTAAATTCAGAGCTCTGGTTAATTCAGTTCCATAATGAGTGGCTTTTATAGGATGCAGCACACTGATTTCTCTAGAGTCAGGATTTCATGGACACTTGCCAAGTTAAAAAGTACAATTTCTCAGCATCAGTAAGCCTGGTCCCACACATGGAAAAGGCACATGAGAAAGCTGCAGGGACTTAAAAATGTGAAATAAACTTCAAAACCTAAATCACTGTAGATATTGGAAGGGACCTTTGAGAGTCCTTGACTCCAAGCCCCTGCTCAGAGCAGGTCCCACCAAAGCAGGTGACCATGTCCTGGTGGCAYTGTGAGTATTCCCAAGCCTAAAGCTCCCATATCAAGATCCCACCATCTCTCTGGTCAACCTACTTTGGCATTTCAGCAGCTTCCTGGTAAAAGGTGGGATTTTTTGTTTGTGTTTTTTTTCTCTGTTTCTCTCTCCCATATCTAGACAGAATTTCCTGTGCTTTCCATTCCATTCTACATACTCTTATAATGCTTTGGTGGGTCATCTTAGCTACCATCCTGTGATAGAACGGAATACAGTTAAGTCATTTAATGCTTAAAATCCAATATCTTTTCTCATCATTCACTGTAGCCATGTYACACTTTCTACCTGGTTGTCTAATACCAACTAAAGTTGAACACAAATGTTCAGTCCATGGAAGCAGAATGCACATAACTATGAAAAATGAGTGAATAACTATAAAAAAAATATGAAGAATTATCTGTACATTCTCAATAGTAAAAGAAACCTTTACATTTACCCCGACCTGATGTGGGACACRAATTCAAGCATTTCCCCACATAGTTGAACAATGTCAGCGTAAGGCAACCTCTGCATGACTAAATGGGACGTTGAGAACTTTTGTGTTCTGAATGTTTAGTTTTCACTGGGTGGAGAGCACCAAGAAGATTTATAGGAAATGCTTTGTTTTCACAGCAGTTCAATAGTTTTACTGGTAGACTTTGGAAAGGAGATAAAAACAGAAGGTCTGTTTACAAGAAGACAGATGAAGATCATTAGATTTCATGTCACAAAAATAGCCCAGATGAACGCAGACTCAAAATAATTTGTAAATTCAAACTGAGCAAATTATGTCTGCTAAATTAATGATTTTTTTTTTAAGAGGACTACACTAGCAAAAAATGGCTTAATGGCATCTTTAAATTCAATTCTAATTTATGTTCAGATGTTGAATGAGTCTGAGCTCCTCCACTGAAGGAGTCTGAATTAACTGCCCCATGAGCTGATGCAAAGCTTCCCACTAGTTTTAAACRTATTTAATCATCTCCTTTTGAATAATTACTTACTACTACATTTGGTCATGCAGAAGTAGCTGGAAAACTTTTGCATATAGSAGAAAAAGTGTAATTGCACCTAACTGTTGCCTGTTGCAGGACCACTGMAGACTTGTTTTCTAGTAACAAACATGCAACATATAAAGGTACTAAGCATTACTTTACTAGCAAGTAGAAGAAGAACAAGTCATAAAAATGAAATTTGACATTTTTAAATATCTAAATCTAAATATCTAAAATGTCTGATGAAATAGTCCAAACCCCAGACTGCTTTGGAATTCACACTGGTTTCTGATGGATGTCTTTGTGCAAAGATAAATATGATGGTAAGTTGGTATAAACATTTCCCTGCATCAGAAAGTAAAGCAGATATAAAAACTAATAGGGCCTGAGCACACCTTATGACTCTTACCTGCCTTTGGAGTGAACTGAACTTAAAAAGAAGATTCACTGTAGCCCTGTTTTGCAAGTTTAAAAATCTAGAAACAAATCTGAAGTACAATAGCTTCTTTTAAAGCACTGATTTTTGGTGGTCTTTCAGCATTGCTAAACTACTTACAATTAGATGAACCACAACATTTTTTCTGGCTCCTGAGAGAGAATACAGGAGCAGAGACAAGGATCATTATCTCTTTTAATGAGATAGTTCTTGTTGAAAACCAAAGTGATAATAAAATTGGCATTTTAAATAATACAGTAAATTATAATAAGATCTTACTGTCTTACTGAGCCCATTTTTGGGTTTTTAAAAAAGCCTAACTTCTTCTGCTCTACTGTTATTCTGCTGTACAAGCTTTTTTAATGTACTGTTTAAAAAAACTTGTGGACAACTGCAAGCTTTATAATACATATCTGGGCAAACATCTGATTTTAGGATAATACCCCAACCTTGCCTTTCCTAAGTTATACCGAGTCTCTCTTTACTGATCTGCTTTGAAAACATACTGTTGGTCAAARAGCAAAAGCCTTCATTTACTCTGGTGGCTGACCCTATATTCAACCTTGTATCTATATATTTTGTGACACATATTCTAGCTTGTATCTGAGCTAAATAACGTCTTTGTTCTTTGCATGAACTGCACAGCAAGTCTTTCTCTATAGATACTGAAATTCCCTGACAAGAAATATTTAATTTCTCTTGTGCAAGAGAACGCAGCTGGAGAAGGTACAGACTGATTGTCTGGTAAGGACTTCAGCTTCCTGTCACCCTCTTTACCATTTACAGGTATGACGATAGGAAGGGGAGGAATTCAAGTAAGGTGCTGCAGATTTTCTCTTGGCACCCCAATGGGAAATGCATCCAGCCTTGGTCTCAGGTCCACAACAGCAGACATGCGTTAGTTTTCCCCTGGACAAACTAGAAAATCATATTTTTTTAATAAATGGAAACTTTTAAAATCTTCACTGTTACTACTTTGGCCTGAAAGAATTAACTTCTATCATTGACTCTTTTTTTATGTGATTCATACTTGCTATTGGATTTAAACAGGGAGCAAACTAGTCATAAATGAGAGGCATCAAAGAGTGTTTSGGTTTTGCTTTTCCTTAGCCTACATATTCCTCCACTTTGTTTGCACTGAAATAAGAAAATGTCCAAACGAGCCCAGCCATGCTAGCTGGCACAGACAAGAGGGTGACGCTGCTGGGTGTAACGTGTTTGCGTTTTTACCTTGGAGATACATTTCTTCTCCTTCTGCAAACATCTGACTGCACCTGACACATCGTGCGCAACTTGGGTGATAATGCTTTTCTCCCGCCTGTTTGGGGACAAAAAATAAAGATAATTAAGTTTAACAATTGATTGAGTAGATTTTGCATAAGACTTTTTTTTTCATTCTCTAGAACATAATTAATTAAAATAAATGAGATAATGGCAGCTAGTTCAACAACTGTCTAAAGACACAATGCTTATTTCGATTTTAGATACTTTACTTTTCAAAATKATATTATGGTCTTGACTGCACAAAAACGTTAGTGAGCCATAAGCAAATCCGTGAACTTATGGAGTGGAAACTATTTCATATAGTGAGCACTGTTTTCCCAATAAACAATAACAACATGTACCAAATACACAGTAGCTTAGGGCAGGACCATGCTCTAAATTTTCTCAGACAGGTTAGTAAATCACCACKTTTTATGAATTCAGATTTCTAGGTACTTTATAACCCTAAGAATTTCAACTACTTTGCCATTGACTTCAGTGGGTTTTTCAAGAAAAGAAATCTATAGKATATTAAGGAGTAAGGATTTGTCTATGTCCTAAGATTACTGGCCAACATGGAAAAAAGTGAATTTGATCTTGAACGAATATCAGGATTAAAAGTCACGACTCTTGCAGCAAGGGACTTTTGCAGGAGGACTCAAACTCAGTAGCTTGGCCACAAGCCCGTTCTGTGGCTAAGCATGGGCAACTTGGGTTCCCACTGGCAAGGAGAGCAGCACCACAAGTGAACATTGGCTTGAACCAGACAAAAATAGCATCCCAGGGACACCCAGGGAAGRGCTGAATTTTGGCATCTCCTCCCTCCTCTTCCACTCCAAGTTTTTCTGGGCCAGACAGAATGGATTTARGCTTGAGGTCGGTGCTTCATCCACTATGAACAAAAACCTGCAGAGCAAGTACCCCTAAAGCCATCTGGACCCAGCAGAAGTCCAGCAGAAGGGGTCAAAAATGAGCACAGCTGTGTAGAACAACCTGTCCACCCAGAGGAGGCTGGAAGAGCCGTTAGGATTTCGTGCAACTTTAACAAAATACTATCAAGTATTAGCACTCCCACATCTAAACGTGCTCTCACATTTCACTGTAAATCCAGCCTTAAACGTGCTCTCACATTTCACTGTAAATCCAGCCTTTTCTTAACAGTCTGTGTCCGTAGTATCAAAAGGGCCTCTGCTCTTAGAATAAATAAAAAAAAAAAAAAAAAAAAAAAAAAAAAAAAAAAAAAAAAAAAAATCTGTTATTGGCAAGAATCAGTAAGATGCTGTCAGAAATTTAACATTGTTACTACAGAGATAACTTGCCTGACTATTTTTGACCAACAGAATATCAAAGTCTTTGGAGAGATTTTAAAAACATATTCTGGCTCGGGGGCTACCTTGCCATCTACAATATCAAATACAGGAGTGTGATAAAGTAAGGTTAAAGAAGCCCTGAGTTTTACTTCCCTGCTTCCCTAGCTTGTTTCACCCCTGAAAACTTATTGCTGCATGTATTGTATCAGCAGTAAGGATGAGCAACACATCACATGAGAATTAACATTTTGAAAACAGCTCTGCTGCAGTTCACTCTGCTTTATGGCACTACTGGTGCAGACTGCAGAGTCTTCTGCAACTTTAGAAAGGGAAAAATCAACATTACCTAGTGTGAAGTACCAGACTTGAGGTTTAACACTATCGCCYGAGCGCAGGCTTAAGCACAAGTGAGCCATTAACCAGACAAACCTAAATGTGAAATATGAAGTGAAAAGAAGCACCATCTCCCTTGGAAGACTGGGCACGGCTAATACAAAGCATAGACTCAATAATTCAGTTGATTTTGCCCAGCTCACACAATTCCCAGGCAGAGTATTTAGGGGAATTCAATTATTCCTCCGAAAAAAGAAACTGTCAGAATGCATTTGGTGATAACGTGGATGCATCACTGAACAGAAGYTATTTCCCTACATTTAACAGTACAACCAAGTATCATTGTAATTCACYCACCTGTGTAGTAACTACTATGCAATCACTAGACATTAAATGMCAGACATTTTTTTTTAAACTTAGATATACTTAGAACAGAAAAAAAAATCAGGGTATCCTTCTGCTCTGCCACTCACACCAGGGCAATCTGAACAGACTTTTCAGCACAACCTCTGAATTAAAATGGTACGTATTCAAATTTTTCAAGTAACTCTAAGTGCTGGCAGTATTTTTTTGTCTCCTCCATTTTTCAGTTTATATAGCAGACATCTACCTGAAGCAGGGACAGCAAGACAGAGCRGATTCTTTAACCTTTGAAGTATGCAAAACAAATCATGCTGTCTTTCTAATTGAGAGCTGATTGCTCAATCTCAGGTTATGGACTCGATACAGGAAATAACTAATATTCTCTAATATGGTTATACAATTTCATTAGATACTCATAAACTATATTTAAACCACAGGACCTGGAATGTTAGATCTGAATGTGCTCAACAGACCCATCTGGGTGCCCATCAAGGTGGTCACCCATGCCCGTGTCTCCCCTCTCCTCAGACCATTTCCAAGGCTTCACCTCCGAGAGGAACAATCAAGTTTCCAGCAGAACCCTGAAATTTTATAAGCTTTGGGCAGCAACTGCTAAACGTTTCCAGTTTAGCTGTGGTGATGGCCTTGTTATTTTTTTTGTTCTTAGTTATATTGACGTGAGGGAATTTAAAGCAGCAAACAAATTCCTAACCATATGGTTACTTCTTCTTTGCACAGTTTGAAAGCTTAGTTTGGCAGATTGTTGTCTCAGTGCTGCTTGTTTAATAAAATACCAACACACATAAAGCATGGAAGCTGCAACATCCATCCCGGACAAATCTCCCACTGTTCAGGGAGGACACCAAGGACCCTCCACAAGAGCCTGCATTTGCTTCAGACTGCCCCTACRCTTTGGGCCTAGGCAGCTCGAGGTGAGGACAGTATTTTTCTGAACGTTAAACTGCAGATACATTTTCAGCCAATGTTTCTTTCAATCTGAATAGCAAGGAGTGTCCTTGGAAACACAGTGCACTAACAATATTTTAATTTCCCTTCAAAAGACTGCAGCAGCTTTCCCTAATTGCTGAGCCAAAGTCTTGGGGTGCAATTTCAAGACTGAGCCAAAAAGRTGCTTGCGAATCGGAGCCAGCCTGTTCTGAACCACTCCATCCCTCAGCTAGCAAGGACTGCTTGCAGAGGTAACGCTTTGCTGGGGGGCAGCAGGGCTTTCGGTCTGGACGAGGCACGGAAGGGCCTCCTCGGGAGCAAGAACTACCGAAAACTGCAGCCCTCCCTGCTCTAGGCTCGAGGTGCACTACGGTGTCASTACCTCTAATAGAGCACGTAGGAAAGTACATCCACACTTGCTAAAAAAACCCAAACAAACTGCAAACCAGAAAGCTCTGCAGCAGTGCACATAAATTACCTTTTTTCTCATTCCCCCTGCCTTCAGGATTGAAGTAGACAGAAGACACAACGAACCCGGTGTGACAAATGTTAATCACACCATTTAACGCATAGTTTGAAGATGGGAAGGAGGGCAATACTACAGCCTGTACAGAACACAAAGCATTAAATAACACTCAATGCTGAGCGAGCCAGAGTAATTCATAGTGGAAGGAATAATCTCAGCTACTTAAAGCTGGGTTCAATATTGTCCGCAGGTACTCAGGAGAAAGATATCACATTATTATAGACAGCACAGTGAAAACCTCTGTTCAACCCCTGCCTATGGTAGAAATAACCAGTGGAGCAGCAGAATACACAGAAAAAGATATCCTTAATAATTCTGAAGCCATTCCCATGACATTAATGGTCTGGCTTCTCACACAGTTGCTAAGAGTGCAGAAACCTAGATATCCATTTCCGAGCACTGATAAATGAACACAAGACACACTGAAATAAATCAAGATGTGCTTGATATGTTACATTAAAACAATTTCAAATCAAGATACAACTTCTTGGAAAATTAATCCTCTAATGATTTTCACCTACCTCTGTGGATTCATATGAGTGGAGCTGGGGAGACAAAGAGCACCTAACAACCTGTGTGAGGAAGGTTCATCACCCATCATTTGAAATTCAACACTGAGGACTCTGTACCTCTGCTAGGATTTTTTTTTGAATAGGCAAATTAAAAAAGGTAGAAAATCACTGAGCTCCTTTACGTGACATTTGATTTGTCATGCTTGTATTTCATCATTCATTTTTAAAATGAACATTATCACTAGAGTATTTTCATCTTTTTTTTTTTTCCTCAAGTGGCTGAAATGTATAGGGAACAGATAATAAATACAGGTATAAAGAAAGGAATTCCAGAGTTTTATTTTGATGAAGATCAATGAAKTTTTTGGATGCAGCACTTTCTGGAKGCCAGCAGTCAGTGTACTGATTTATGGAGACAAATAAACAACTTTTKTAAGTTAAAGCAGCCCCCTGACTTTGGCTGAGCCAGGGTTCTAGCTCCTGCTCGCAGAGCTGGATTAGTTTTTATCTTACAACTGTGTCACCAAACAGCCCAGAACTGGGCCTTGGTTCTCCTTCCAAGGCACTCTACCTAACCYAGCTGCAATCAGGGGTTCTTCTTGCTTATTCCGGGCCATGGCCACGGCTTCAACCAAGGGTTGTGGGATGTGGCTTCAGTGCCAAAGGCAGAGCAAAACGACAGGTCCARGCACTTGTCTTTGCAGGTGATCCTGCTGAGATCTCCAGAGCAGGATATAGAAGGTGCAGCAGCATCAGGCTAGTTCTGTGGCCGCACTTACAACTCGGTGTTTGCACGGGCACCTCATCACACCATGTGGCCTACGCTGGTTCCGTGGCTCCAGATTCCACCYAGTATCTTCAAACAAGGGACATGATGTTCACAAAACCAGACAGCTGTTGCTGCTTGTGTTAGGAGACCGTGCTCAGTCACCAGCGTTAAGGGCAACCACATGCAATCCCCACTCACCCTTACAGCAAGGCCAGAGCTTCGCACGTGCTGCAGGGCAACTGGAAGAGCTAATCAGGAACAGCTGCACACAGCAACAGTTAGTAAACATCTGTCACGGGTCTGAAGGGACAGACAACACTGTTGACACAGGGGGAGTCAGCAAAACACCTATTTACTGTGTTGTCTAACAGGGCTGCGGAGGGAGAAGTGAGAGGGGGGAGGCGAGGGGAGACCAAACTGAAGGACTGCGTTACTAATTCTCTTAGTCACGGTGGGCCTGACTCACCACTGAGTCATTTCAGCAGTGTGCCAGGGCAAACGAGCCGTGTTCAAYGGGGCTTACACCAGCGTGAAAGCAGAGCAGTGCCGCGCATCAATCCCTCTCCAAGGCTTCTCCTTGCTGGATGCATCTGTCACGCCACCGACGCCAGGAGTCATGTGAAACGTCCAGCACATGCACCTGCAGCATTACGCACAGCTAAGGCCGTCTCACATGCATAGCTGTTTCACATTGTCTTCGCTCTGGCTCATCCCCCTGTACTCTGCAGAGCCTTGAGACTTCCCACCCACAGCTGAGTCATTTTTACTGCCTCCCACGCACTCTTTATTCTTCCAGGTATAAAGTGCAGAATCGAATGTACCAGGAGGGACATTTATCTTGGAATGGTAGTAACTTACTATGTACTGGACTCTCAAAGGGAGAATATTCTAATGCTTGGGAGAGAAATACAAAAATAATAAAAAATTCTAAAGGGAATAATTAAGAAAAATATTCAAATTCAAAATATTCAAATCAGGACTGTTAGAACTCCAATTTCATTCTGTAATATCTGCAAAAAAGTTCTGATTCCCAGGAGCAGACAGACCACAGCTCAGAAGGACCAACCGTACCTTTTCTGACAAATCTGGTACACAGTCCTGCAAACCAAAATGACCCGACATACCAAAACCCACTAATTTTGCACTCTGTTGTCTTTCTTACGTAATGAGCACGCTACTCCTTTTGCCTTCTACTCAGCTTWGCAAATTTTTCTTGCCACCCACTGAGACTTAAGGGGCTTTTGTTTTCCATTTGCTCAATATCCTCCTYCACTTCTTTTCAACTTTCCTCTCCCACTCCTGAAAACCCACTTGGGGGGCCAACRCCAGCTGCAGCTGGCTCCCACTTCTGCCATCCCTTGAGGAGGGAGAGGGAGTGAAGAAGGAGAAAGGTGATTTGGCCTCAATTTTGCAGCTGTGCATTTAGCCCACCTATTTTAGGCAGGAAGAATGAAATGGCAGCCAAAACTAAACAGTCTTGGAGAGGCAGTGTTATCATATTTCCATGTGTATTATCAAATGGAAGACAGCACAGACACCAGTACAGCTAACCCGATGCCTCCCTCGGGGTGCTTAGCTGTTTCACTGCTCCTTTCACGCTGGTTGCAGTGACCCAGGCTGCAAACACCTGGGGCAAAAGCTGCCTCTCACCACGTGTGTGAATAAAAGCCGGTATTTTGGAACTCTAAACCTCAGGTCCCAAACTAGGACCTGCAATGTTACTACCACGTATGTGTAACTGACTTCAGCAGTACGTCCCTAGGGTAGGAAGCTGCTAGTTTGAGATTCATCAGCACTTTTCATGATCAAAGTACAATTCAAGAGCTCTTTCTTAGGGGTGAAAAAGGATTTCAAAGGAACATAGAAACGTTGGCAAGGGAATTTTTTTCTTGCATCTTCAAGGCAGCTTGTATCCCTGCTAATTACACAAGACAGTTGTTACACGGCTTGGGCTATCCYGGCGATACTTTATCAGCAAAGGCAATTGTCACAAGCACATTTAAGAGGGCTGGACAGAGCTAAACGTTAGGGCACTGCCACGGTTACTGCAGGGCGCCCGAGGGAGGCTGCCGTGCTGCTGGCTGCATCGCAGCTGCCTTGCAGGGCACGCGGGGAAGCAGCCGCGCTGCCGTCGCGGCGCCCCCGGCGCAGATCAGAAGGCAACAAATATCAAAGCAGTTATGCAAAGCAGGACGATGGGGAACCAAAAACATCCCCAATGTGCAAAATTCACCTCACCGGTACATCCAAAGGCTGGCAACAAGTACTACGTGGTATGAGAAGGGAACRCATCGCCACAGCAACACGTTGCTGAGAAAGGCTCTCCAAGGGGTACGCRCCGTATGCGGCTTGTACCCCAAGTTCAGATGGCACAAGGTGACTACTGAAATAATGGGTTTGATGCAGAACTATCCAAATTGATTAATAACGCTAAATCTTTGCCTGCTGAGGAGCAGTAGACATCACCCTCCTCTCCTCTGGGCTCACGAGCTGTGTTCCAAGTCCTCTAACACCCACAACCCCACACAGACACAAGTGCAAAGCACTGAACTACCATGGACCTTTTCTGTACATGCCAGAGAAACGTCATCAGGAAAACAAGAAATTGGAAAAAAAAAAAAAAATCCTGCTCATTCTCATCTCAATATCAACACTCTATTTCAAGTCAAAGTTCTTTTTATTTTTCTTTCCTTTTCTGTTTTATTCAGAAATAGGTTGCAGAATTTCTTWCTTTGGTAAAAATGCACAGGCTTAAACTATCAGCAAATTTGTTATACAGGGCTTACTAAATAATCCCCTAAACTGACATGCAGGGTATTAATTACATAAAGAWTCCCTTTTAGTATTAATTTTTCCTGACATGTCAACAGTTGTGAGCTTTCAACAGTTCTTGTAATTAATATAGATAGGTATAGCTCCATATCTTTTTCTGGGGAGAAGAGGCTATTGATGGAGGGCAAGGGTGAGGGGGCAAGAAAAGTAAGGTGAATAAATCCAAATTATTAGAACAGATTCCAGAAAAGTAAAGGCTAAAATCTAAGGTCCAATGCATTTCACTGCTATTTTATGCTTGTTGATAATACATTTAATTATGTCTGTATTAAAGTAAAACAACACTATGATCTCTATTCTTCATGTTCAGTCTAATTCTACTGATTACCAGCTAACATTTACCCAGCCAAATTTAGACCCTATGCAATGACGATCAACCTGTGTTTGCAAACCAGCAGTCTCAGACAAATACAAGCAGCACCAAAACAGAGAACATTATCAAACTGCAAGACGTGCTATATCTCCCCATAAACCCTATTCACTGAAAGTGCCAATGAATATATTTCCTACCTTAGCTGGTCTCCTTCTGCAAGAGCTAAAGCTGATTTATTTAGACGTATTTTTTTCAAGAGTTTTCCTTCTCTTCTCTCGCAATGGGAGAAAACTGGCGTGGAGAGCAGTTTCTAACTGAGGATTAGCACTCCGGATACTCGGATGCTTCTGCTGCTTTGACAGTCTTTTCAGGATTGCCCATGCTACAGGCAACACTTTGTTCGCGTAGAAGGAGCCCCTTTTACTGCCTGTTCCAGCATTAATGCCTATATTATAAGCTGCTGAAGCACCTTTCACACATCACCGGGTTTTGTGGCTGGTGAAACAGCAGGATAAGAGACATTGCAGAAYGAACCATTATTGCACACTGCAGGCAGAAATCTGTACACCCTGCTGCAAGGAATTAGGCTCGTCTGGGTGCTGTGCTGRGACTTTGGGAAGGGAAGAGCTATTGATTTACAAAGTCACAGTGGCTGTAAACACAAACAGCTCAGCCTTAAGGCAAGCAAAAAACCCCCAAAGGCTCATTTTTAATTAATAAATCACTGAGGCATAATTGGCATTTAATTGGCACACCTAGTCTGTAATCTTGAATTGACATTACTAGTCAATTATCTACTGCCTACTGCATTTGGTTCCTCATTTTAAAGCAACATTACAGCTATGATTAATAGATTCAATGAAATATTGATTATGCTTTCCTAGACATTTGCACATACATGTAGAACACAGAAATGTTAACCCTTTCTTTCCCAGCGTATACTGAGCACTAGGCTGCCTTTTTAGGGTGCCTCCAGCTGTGACTTTAAGCAAATGACAGGGCTACTTTCACCAGTTTCTGCAGGGCACATTTAAGCCATAACCACGGAGGTGTAAATCACAGGACCGCTGAAGACAGAAATCTAAAGTTAAAAATATGCCGCGGTGCTTAGAGGAACAATTGGGTTGCACGTAAACAAGCTCCAAGAGACCCTTTACAAACACATCCTCCAGGGTGTTCCACTGTCACCTTTGATTTATACGAAATTCCAAACACCGATGGGCAGTGGAGGCAAATGGGTTTGTGTATCAGCAATGGCTGCAGTGGGCTGTGGAGGGCAGGGCCCGGGCAGCTCCAACAAGCAAGCACTGTGTTTTGTTGCCCATCCAAGCAGCCTCCTCGCCTCCTGCCACACAGAGCTGAGAGCAACTGGGACTGCTGTCCATGCGTTTGCCATAGAGTTCATCAGAAGAAAGGGAGAAGATCCCAAAAGCTGAAAATCAATCAGCTTTAATCAGAAGAGTTAGTAACCCTATGCTGAGCCCATACAAATAGAGGCTTTGATTCGGAGACAAAGTTTCTCACTAGCAGCAGTTTTCGCATCTGGACGTTATTTCAAATGATGGTTTAAAAATCAAAACAACAGATTTGTGGGTTTTTTTAAAGGTTTCTTTAAGCACACTCCACYCATGCCCCTCATTGCTGTGAAAAGGGAATCCAGACATGGCCYCATAGGGGCCAAGAGGAGCCCTGGCCTCCTCGTGTGGGACAAACAGACAGAGAATCTGCATCTTCCTCTCCTTGGTAAAAACAAAACTAGAAAATTGATTAAAAAACCCCAAATAAGTGCAAATTGTCTTCCAAGGGGTTTGCACCAGGCTCTGAGTTACCATGCAAAACATAATATTGTTTTTTAAAGGAGGTTACATTCATTTTGTCTGTCTTCGTGACATGCTTATTACCACAACTYGATATTTTAATTGATAAATAGCTGTTTGTATTATAGAAAAAGAGAGAAAAATATAGTGCCAGATGCAGAGAAACAGACTACAGCATGACAAAAGGGAAGTGTCTGGTTATAAAAATCAGCTCAGTATATTAAAATGTGTGTATTTTTTGCATTGTTTCATGTTAGCAATTTCTGAATTTGGAACATTTATACTATAAGCAATAAAATAAACCCTTCCCTCTCCCTTGCCCAACATTTTTTCCAGCTGTACTGCTCTTTTCTTAAGTCAAAGCACAAAACATATCCCTGCTCAGCCCTTTCGGTAGCTTTTTCAGTGCAAGTTCCTCAGGAAGAGTGAACTGAGGATGAAAAAAAGGAACAAGAGGGGACTAAACAGAACCACGCTGTGTTTAWGCCAATTTACTGCATGGGATGGATCTGATCCTCAGCAAATGGGCTAAGGGAAGGGTTTAAGTAACTAAATCATCATTGTATTTGGCTGGCAATCTAAAAAAATCRTCGTATTTTTATAAGTTATCAGTAATTGACACGACTTGACTCTCCCTTCCTCCTTTGCTGAATAAACATGCAACATGAACAAGTGTTGGRAAAGGAGGCAACATTCAAAATCTGGGCACAGAATAATTGTGGAAGCAGGTGTCCTGCTGACGCTATCACAGAAATCAGAGAAGGAAAAAATCCTATTAGGTCATCGAGCCCCTCCCTTTGTCATTGCAGGATTGTTCCCTAACACAGATTTTCCAGGGCCTTGTCCAATCCAGTTTTAACAYGAGCTAAGCAACGGCTTGCAGCAGCTCCTGTGGGAACCTGGTCCACTCTTAAGTACCACAGGCTTTAAGAGCAATTGCCTTATTTGCCCAATAATTTCTGTGAATCTATAGATTATATTCAATATCATAAAGAYATTGAAAAATGTTTCTGGATTCCAGAGAATTCCATGAAAATCCCCTAAAATATAGAGTAGTCGTACCTACTTTTTCTTTATTCTTTGTGACCAGGCAATACATAAACAGATCAGCCAGCTGACTTGTGACAAGCAAATGCCAAGGTGGATATCAGAGAAACCAGAGCTCAGCCCTAAAGCCAAGTCCTCAGAGCAAGTTTGTCCACTGCAAATAAACAACAAATAAYTTAGCAGTGTTCAAACCTGGTTGCTTAGGTCATGGTTTTTAGTGTAGCCTCCTAATGACACGAGGTGCGTGTGCTTCCTGCTCATCTGATCATTCTCCACTAGTACCTATGGAGCTCAGTGGCCATTTCAATTTTTACATTACAGGATATGGGACATTAACCCATATTTATACGTCATTAGTTTTCTTGTACACAAACCAACCACTTTTTGTATTACTTTATGAGAAGGAAGTTCTAAACCATAAAGTTTCCAGACTGTAGAAACAAACCTCCAGGCACGGAAGGTCAACATAGTCACTGCCTGCTTCATAGTAACTTCACCAYTTCTTGCCTATCTGCTAGTGGCATTTCCTGATGCCGTTTTGCTTTTACAAACMGCAAATGTCATTTTTCTCCTACTCATCTGCCCTGCTCTTCTTTTAATTTTTAGTATCTTATCCCTCTTGCATCAATATTTTTCCACTGTTTAATGTCGCTGACTTCAAGCAAAGTTACTCCCAAAGTAAGCCTTCGCACCAGTATCAAGTATGACTGCTGCATCTTCATCAGGGCACGGCACCACTGAGTAAGAAGCAGAAGAGGGAAGACACATGCACAGCTGGAACTACAACATCACCTGGAACTACAATAAACTGAGGATATTCTGCTGCTTCTCTGGAAAAGCCATATGTCATCAGTCACAGTGAAGCTACCACTGTATCTGGAAAGAAGGATCTTTCCTCAACTTTATTGTTGCTTAACTACATTAAACACAAGGGATTCTGTCATGCTGCCCAATATGCTCTCTCCTAGCAGTTGGAGGGAGCGGATAGAACCACATGTACCCCTAGTTCCCATAAAATCAAACTGCACACTGCTGCTACACACCATTCTGTTTTAAACTTATTTTCTATTCTTAAACATGGAGACAAGTAAGGGCCTAGCTTAGGGTGCACCTACACTAAACATCTTCYTTTCTAGGACAACAGGCTCACACAGAAACTCACTTCTGAGTGCAAAGATACATTTTGAACAATGCAGCACTTTTTCAGTAGTTTCAATACTAACCATGGAAAATGGAATCACAARGCAGAATTTACAACAGCTTAAGTATTAAAATATACCTGATAACCTGTTTGCTTACTSTTTCTTCTACCTGAATATTCTCCAGTATAACAAATATTCATTCAGGGAATATATGCCTCATCAAACCATTAAGAAACAGAAAACAGTTATACAGAAAGTTGCTTATTTCATAAAACTAACATTACAGTGTTGCATTAGCACTCATTTTTGAGCATGTGAATACAAATGAGTAGTTCTTTCTGTATACTTTGAGCGGTTCAAGCGAGAGTCTCCATACCTCAAGCACTCTTCCTGTGATAAACTTTTCACAGTTGTCACACCTGATACCAAACTTTGCATGATAGTCCGTTTCACAATATGGAATGCCATCCCTGGGGAAAAAAGGACAAACAATASGGAGATTAGGTTAAACGGGATTACAGGTGGTCTGGCAGATGGTAAAGCTGAAGCTTGTTAACATTTCAATGGACATTGTTTATGGATTTATCTCCTGCTAAATCTCATACCTACTAATTTTTAAAGAAATTGAACAGTCAATGAATAGGAAATATCTGATTGCCCATATCTGATCCCCCCTTCCAAGTCCATCACAATTCTGCTTTACTGCTCTGTCACCAAATTCAGCACTCTCTTCCCTCCCAGCCACAACATTAGACARTAACCCAGCTGTGGTTTAACTACCCTAAAGTGCCTTAATCTAAACATTCAAAGACTAAAAGTGAGAATCTTAGCTTTTACTCCAAAGAATTAGGACCAGAACGCCTGCACTATTACTCTAAAATTAATGTGTCTGTTGATTTGCTTTCTATTATTGGGCAAGGCAAACATATATATCTAAATATCTCTATCAGTGCTGCCATTTGTTAAAATAATGACTACTCCAGAGACATAGTAGGATATTAACTTAGTTTCCAAAAAGTATGTTTTCCTTAGAAGAGAGGAAGAGAGATATTTTAAGTAAAAACTACTAATATCATGTATTTAGCTCAATAAGCTGATGAATGAAAAAAAKTRSTGMKMARAAWRAWGA
>PTEX01000005.1:6050284-6149252 GCA_003342815.1 Eudromia elegans | reverse complement strand
TCTTCCTMCTTGAAAGTACAAATTAAATATAAATTAAGTATGTTTAGTATAGTAGTGTATAATAGGCTAAAATAGTCCACCATCAGGTAGATTTATTAGTAAAGGCATAATTTGCATGGAYGTTCCTCTAGAGAAACATAAAAATTAATTTTATAGCATGAAATCTGGATTGCTTAGAGACTAACCCATATGTTCCCATAATAATTAAYTGAAATAATTGAAGCAGGGATATTTCTTCCATGGAATTGTTTTGTTTGGATTTCAACTATTTTATAAATAACTATAAATAAATCTTTACAACTTAAGGTGGGTTTTTTTTGTTGTTGTTGCTGARTAACAACCAAGTGCTGTACTGAAACACAGCACAGTAGCATGGAATTTGGGATAAAGTTTTATTTAATAACATTCGGTATTAGAGGTTTTCTCAGTTTCCAGTGCCAGCTTTGAAATTAGATGCTATACTTGTATTAACGTAAACCCAAAGACTTGTTAAATACCAGTGGGTAAATGGGTCTGAAAGTCCATTGTGTCTGAACATAAGAGCACTGGGGATGGAGCTATTCTTTGTTTTAAGCCAATTTCATCACAGACCAAACTCTTCTAAAGAAGTGCATCCCTGTTGTCCTGGCCAGATACAGGCCTCTATCACATCAGCCTGAGCCAAATGCTTATGAAAAGCCTGGTCTGTGTGTGCTTTTCTGCTGACTTCCATCTCTGTTGTCAAATTCCATATGAATTTGTCATCTTTCTTATGGGAAACATATAAGGAAAAGCTTGAGACATCAATCTCTAATCTTTTACATAACCCCAAAGAGTGATGAAAAAACCTAAGGGATCTGCAACACCAAACTAACCCCTTTGTATCAAAAGGAGACTGACAACGAGGTAAGATGCCCGGACTTCCACTTACTTGCTGATGTACTCTGCGTTGAGTAGCTTGCCGCATGTATTGCACTTAAAACAGCCCAAATGCCAGTGCTTGTCCAAAGCAACCAGCGACTGCCCGTTTTTTATTTCTGAACCACAGCCCCCACAATCTGCAAGAGAARAATCCACTATGAGCAAATCGTATGTTAGAAATAATGAGGCAACACTATGGGTTGCTGTGGTGCCGGAATCCCTTGGTGTCATACAAAGAGCTCGGTCAGGCTCCAGAGCTCACCAATAACTACTCAGCGGTGGATGACAAGCGGTGCAGACCTCAGGTTGCTAAAAGACATGACTCATTCAAAGACAAAGAGGAACTTAGGTTTCCTAGGGAGGGAGTACAAACACGTCTCTTTAATGCCACTCTGTAGAACACCAATAGGTGGAATCGTGCCCAGCCCAACGTGCCGGGCATGTGCAGCACAGATCAGAAGGGTTGAGATTTGCTAACAGAAGAATTTGGGTGCACACCTGGATTTTCTCCCAAAAGACAATCCTTTAGTATCTGTTCTTTAATTGCTACCAGAAATTTGTTTATGATCTATTCACCAGAGGTTCATCTGGTAGGTAATCTAATTTAATCCCACCAGTGGAAGTTTTATTCTACAAACTTAATACAACTCCGCACACTCAGATGTCATCCACCTTTCATCTTCTTTAAGCTTGGGTGGCCAGAGATGCAGCATTTTGTGTGTTACTTTTTTTTTCTTCTTATTTTTTCTCCCCCTCTCTAATGCTGTTTTCTCTGTAAAGTTCTAGATAATTAAAAACAAACATGGTGGTTGCTGTGACAATAGTGGAATTGATGTGTGTCCTTGTCTTCCTGTTTGGATGTAGCCTCCTTTAGTGACTCACTCAATTTCAACCAATAACTACAGCATATATCATTTTGACACTAAATACTGATATTCTTCCATAAATATTCTTCTAACATCATCACCATCACAAAAGGTTTCCAATGCTAGCATTTTACAAACTGAACAAAACAAGCAGGTATTTGTACAATAATAAAAAATTCAAGGGCTCTGGCAAAAGGCAAATACTTGACATTCCTTGTTTCCTCCAAATGTTAAGACAGAAAGAAGCTCATAACCACACGGAAAAGACGAAAAAAGAAGCACTGGTCAGTGAGGGCAGCAATGCTGGGAGCTCAGCGAGCCCCAAGGGATCTCTTGAAAGCATTCTTGAGCTGAATTCAGAGATGAATAGGCTGATGAATATCACTGCATCGTGTGTTTCTTCAAATTGTGRGCCCATGATAAAACCTAACAGCGGGTCAACATATTATTTGCTCCTTAACTCAGCTTGCTTGAGGACTAATGCTTTTGTTCAGTACTTTACTTTTACAAAAAGTAAAGAATCATTAATTTAAAAGATCAAGGTCTTTTTCCAAGATGACAGTTAAAACWGTGAGACACAAATGGCATTTATTCCCTCTAGTAGTATGTAGCGTAATCACAGATAGTCATTTCAGACTTTCATATCTGCARCTGAACCAAAATGTTTCTGACTCTGCTTGTTTAGTTCTACCACTATTGAAAATTGTGTTGGCCTAAGGATTAGCAATTGTGTGCAAAGCAGCTGTTATTATGTATCGCTGCTTTTTTTTTTTCCTTTTGAACATTTTCCAAAATTTTTTTCTATATTTTTTGACATCGGGCTATCTTTCTCTATATTGTCATTGGTCAWAATTTGACATATCCTGCTCCACATACACGCACAGATATCCACAAAGACACATGCACCTTTGATGCTACTGTTCCTCACATGATGGATGGATCACACCAGGCCATGCTAAAAGTGGGTACGTGGAAGACGAAGAGTGGAAACAATCAAACTGGACAAGGAAGATATTTACCTGGGGTCCTGGCAACAYAATGGCACAACTTACTTCCTATGGACCTCAGTTTGGTGTTGGAGAAGTCTTGGTATTTAACAGTCTACCCCTGCCACTACAACATCTTTGGGGAAGCAGAGCTGATCAGGCACAGGTGAGAACAGATCAACTTCCTTTGAAGYCCAGGCTGCCCAGTGGCACAAATCATCCAAGTTTTGAGCAAAGATCCTGATCCAAGTGCCACTGGAGCCTGAAGCAAGATTGCTTCCCTTTCTAATGAGATTTAAAGCAGGCCTCATTTGAGGTTTACATACTTGCAAATATTTAAGATTTCATTCGGGGAAAGGCTAATCTTCCGTTTTCAGGGTCAAGTTTTGCCACAAAGATCACTCCCTTGAAGGGAAGGTCTGTCCGCTTAGGGCGAAATACTATAATATGCAACAAAACTAGAATTATAAAACCAGAATTATACTCTGCCCAAGCGCAGAAGACAAAATCAACTGAAAATAAAGCTGTAGGCAATCTGCAGTAAACACGAAGAACAGCTAGCCCAGAGGAACAAGCAGTTGCTAGATCTTGTGTTCTGTCCTCACTACTGGTCAGATTTCAGGGGAAAAARAAAAAAAAAAAAAAGAGATATTTTAGTCAGCATCCCTAACAGCTTTATTTTCTTCTTGATTTCTTGGCTGCATTTAAGCAGCAGAATGGTAAAGGTTCTCGTTTCCACCCATGCTGGTTAAGAAGTCACAACAGAAAACTGTAACAAACAAAATCTTACTTACTTCGCAAATTCTGYACTGGGAAGGTGCCACTGCTACCAGGAGGGGAAAGGGAGCATTTCTGGCAGATGCACTCTTTGCCATTAAAAGTCACCCTGTCACCTGCAGGAAAAGGCAACCTGCAAGAGAGGAAACAAAGATACTGAGCTCACCTTCCCATGTCTTTATTCGAATGAAATACCTTCCCATAAAGGAACTGATTTCTTTTCCCCTACTCGCTCAGTTCTCATTCACGAATTTCATTCRTCCTGGAGGCTAAAGTATCAAAGGGACATATCGAACAGCGTATTGCAAATGTAGATGTTAAAGGGACACAGAAAAATAAGGAGACAAACCCACAGTGAGCGCTTATGTCAAAAACTTTCTARGAAATGTAGGAATGGTTGATCATGAACAAAATTAATTAACCAATTACAACAAAATTGGAATTACATGGAATAATAAGTACAGGCAAATATAATTGCTTTTACGTTGGTAGGATTGGTAGGATGCAGCATGAGTGAATGACTTCTCTTAATTAAAAAGCCTTTTGAAAACACAACTGTGATCAGGACTCGATCCTCCTAGCTGTGATCATATCAAAGTCCTTCTCTTAGTCTATTTGTTCAGAAAACAAACATCTGTGAATGCTTGCMGGAGAAAATATATCCTAGCTATAAGAATGAAAGCATCTACATTAGTTGTTTGTTCTACTCAACAGTTCTCCTTGCACTTAATTAAAACCTTCCTTTTTATCAGCTTCCCTAAAATATAAAGCTTCTCCCCATCCCCTTTACTGTCCAGGCACAGAAACTGCTGAGCTTTTTCTCTTTCTGAAAAGACCAGATGGAGAAATCACTTTATAATACAGGAAAGGATGGCGAGGACTTAGAAACACATTTCACTGCACCCAAAGCTCGTGTCAAAATAAATCCCAAGCAAGCTATCAAAATATGGCTTAAGTGGGGCATAACCATAATGCAGGCCTTCTGCCTTGTCGGGAATTCCAGCTGTCCAGATTATTCCATTAGCGTTTCATTACAACTGCATGACATGTCCCCAAAATATTATCAAATCATGCTAAATGTRAGGTTTTCTTTTACTTTAAGACTGCAAAGACACTTCTTGCTAAGCAAATACCCTTTACTTTGCTCGCTTGACCAGCTTTAGGGTGGTTTATTCTATATTCCCACTCGACAGGTACTTCCTGTGGAACCAAGCCCCAAGTGTTGCTAGCAGAGGTTCAGGAGTCCTAAAATTCTACCAGTTTTGGAGAGTATTTTCTAGCACAAACATCACCGATTACCCTGATACACAACCTGGCAGCGCTGCCTCTAGCTTAGCAGCTGGGATGCTATGGAGCTCTGGCTGTGAACACATCTGCCCTGGCTGTCTGCAGGCCAGTGACAGCAAACGCCTCTGCTAACATTTAAAAAAAAAAAAAAAAAAAAGAAAAAAAAAATCACATTTTTATGGATTCATATCATTTAATTCTAGAAAACATCTGAAAAAGCACAAGCCAAGCAATTTTAACACTTCCAGAACTGAGACAAAAACTGGTAACAGAGCTCCTACATGTTTTTAGGAAGATACCTGGCCTTGCTTTACAGATACCCACRTATTTATTATGAACTCTGATAATCTACTCCAAGTTACACCCACTCAAGAACAGTCACCTGCTGCACAGATACAGCCATACAACCACCCCACCAAACCACTACTCGAAACCTTTCATTCTTTGGGGCAGCAGTTTTCCCTGGGCAGTTCAGATCTTGGCACAATTCCCATGGAGAACAAGACTGGAAACCAGCTGCCCTGATGGGCTCTCTCCTGAGACATGTGAGCAACAGGGCAGGTTTTTCCTCAATTAACAATCCCAGAAACAGTAAAATATTGGAAAAGGTGAAGAGTTAAATGCTTTGAAATAGTACTGTGACTACAGAGAAATAGGGTATTTATTATATTAAAATGAGTAGTCAGAGAGAAAGTTAATGGTTTTTGTTGACTCAATGATTTAGTTAAAATATAAAAGGAAGCTTGAACACAGAAGTGCATCTGAAACAAATGCAGCAGACATTTAAGCACAGGTAGGCCAGGATTACTTTGAATTAGTTCAGCTGTGCTATGCATTAGGCAATTTGAAAAAACATAGATTATTAAAAGTAGAAGAAAGATGTCACAGAGAGACGACACCTGCAGCACAGGCAGCTGCTCGCAGGCAGCCTAACATCTGACCTGATTTGGGGCTGAGGGAGCTGGGGTGGGGTTTAAGTATCCCATATAGTGTTTGGTTCATTTTCTGAAAGTTTAATGACCACCGTGCCCATTCATTAATGAAACAAGGAGCAGCAATTTCACTCTTCTTAAGTTTTCCACTCCTGCAAAAAGTTCTTGTTCCGAAGAAACGCAGAAGCCCCCCGTGGAAGTTTTCGTGAAGGACYAGGCTTCAAAACTCATAAACGAATCTTGGCAAGGGCTTCACTATCTCACTGTTTGGGAACAGAGAATTTGCACACAACACATTTGCCAGTATTTCTGCAACCCTTGACTTCTCTCTCTCACAAGCATCCGGGTTCATGGATTTTGAGGCCACCAGGAGCGAAGGCAGAACAGAAGGTGGAAACAGCCAATTAACAAGGTTTCAGTTTCTGAGCTCCTTAATTCGCGAGCAGGATTATATATAGCGCRGTGGGTTAAGATACAGTATATGCACTGTGGAATATAATGACATCTCACAACTAGTTGCTAGATGCTACTCATACTTTTAAAAATATGCAGTGTGATCTTCACAGTCAACCAGTATATTTTAAGAAAAAAATTAAGARCTTGTTTAAAGAAGCTCTCTGAAATGGCCTGTGGGTCATTATGATTTATAATTTATCTACYGGTGAATTTTCTTTCATCCACCATCCTGGAATATCTGTAAACCTAGCAAAAACATAGAAGTTGACCAACAGAATTATACTGTAAAACACCAAATGACCATCAGATTAGTTCAGTGTAGCAATGGGCTGACGTAGAAGGCCCCAGTCTCATCCTTCTCCACGCTGTGCACCAGTTGTGGCCAGATCATTCCAGCTTTCTGGTTCAAGAAGAAAGAAAGAAAGAATTTTTTTTTCCAGAGATGAAGGATGGGCTTCTSTTCTGCCTCTCTTGCTGAGCAGCCAATTCAATACAAGAAAAATGCACAGAGACATATTTACTTTAAAAGACAAARTGCCAAGAACATCAATCCAATTTCACAATTTCTGCCTGAACATCCAGATGAAGAAGGCTGCTTCCATAAGAAGAATCCAGCACTGTTTAAGCAGAAGYCAAATGCTTTTGAAAGACAGCACTGAAAGAAAGTGAGCAATTAAAACGTTTTAGTGGATAAGAAGTCTGATGTAGCTGCTGGTTTCCAGAAATAACTGCATTTTAGCTTCTCATTTTCCTGTATTGTCCTGATTTCTTAATATATGCATACACAAAATCCTCGGGGCTTCTTTCTAGAAATTAAACACAGGGCCTAAACATTTTTTTTTTCTCTCCATACTTTTCTCAGTTTACTGAGCTTATATATTTCACAGCTTAATGATCTTCTTGAAGATAAAATGAATATGAGTGAGTGGATTCAGAGATTTAGATCTGGATTGGGCACAAAAAAAGTCCTTGGCAAATATGAGTCTATGCCTCTTGTCCCTCCATACATTAAGTTTTATTTATTTCTACTTGGCACATATTTAAATTCTATCAATATGCTGCTTCGAGAAAAAAAACTTCCTAAATTCAGGTAAAATACACAATTTAGAATGCCAAATCCTTTAAAACAAACATTAACTTGTTAGCAAGTTGGAATATATTTGCTAATTCATCACGTAGCTAATCAAGAACMAACTCACTCTRCTCTCTACATTGTTTGTGTCAGACRATGCTCTACCTTTCTGTTCTCTAATTATRAGAATAATGAAACTGGAGAAAAAGTGCTTATATACTTTTCTCCAGCTAGTGAATAATCACTTCCCCACTCTTTAGCATTCACAAAACCCAAACCCAGACTTTTTATAACTTGTGCACATATAACCATGTCATTACCACTGAAATCTAATGTGGAGTTAATGCATAGTATAACCTTAGACAGACTGACTGCCCTAGTAAGTCTCACATTATTGTTAATACATTTATGTAATTCTTATAACACATTGAGACTTTCTATGAAAGTTCCTTTTTCTCATTCATTTTATTAAAAAAAGAGGTATTTTTATCACCATTGATATAATTTCCCATTGCTTTTCGCAGATTCTGTTTTCTGGCCTTTCCCATCCAGTATAAGGTATTTTTGTGAGCCATACCATCTTATCTCTGATAGAGGGATAAGAATTATGAACAGCTTTAGTGAAACTCAATTTCTATTGATACAGGTCACCTTGCTTTCTTTCCCCTCCTTCACTTTTACAAATAGATGGACCTTTCAGAGGAAGCATCTTTGGAAGTCCTAGGAAGAACTTCCTTTGGAAGATGTAGGCCCTTCCAGTTAATTCAACTGTAAGAAAAAGATGGCTTATACTTCTCCTGGGGATTCAATTAAGCAATTMATCTCCAACATTTTTGAAACTGTTTTGTTCTTTTCCTCTCAAGTTTTACATGTAATGATCAAAAAACAGAATAGGAGAGAACAGTCAGCTCAGGCTACAAACAGCACTGGGAGAAGGAGGGCATAAGCCCTCCATATTTTTGCTGACAGAGCTAACATGCAATTTAAATCTAGCTTTGTTTCTTGCATTGACCAATTGYCTCTTAATGAACCAATCACACAGGACACTATACTATAATTTAATAATCAGGCTTTCATATCTGACATGAATATACTTCATTTTTTCACTCTTGAACTGAGGCAATAGTATCTGAGCCTCAGGTTTTGCCCCAGCAAGGACAGCCCTACCCTGTGCTATTGAGCATGGGGCACTCAAAAGCAGTGATATCGGTACCCCCCAGGAAAGGAGCACGGCCTGTGCTACTGGCTTTTTCCTGATGAACTAGCTAGCTGCAGGTATATTAGATTCTCTGGCTGATTTTTACCATCTGAAGGAATATTCACTTCCCACCAGTTTCTATTCAAATCTTATCTTCTCTGAAGATGAGGGGGAAAAAAAAAAGAGTTACAACTGGCACTGGCTTGCTATGCAATGCAAGAACAGTTTAGAAGTGTTACTTTTAGCAGCTAGGAAAACGAGGGTTATAAAAGTGCTTTAAAATCCTGTAATATTCTGAGGACCATTTTCCTGAGTGCAAAGTGCCCTCTGTCACCAAGTCCAGTTTTACAAGGCAATACCAGATGCACTTTGCCACCTGCCTCATACGCTRTGCTTTAGGCCCATAATTGAGGTTCTTTGCCTTAGAGAAGAACCCAGTTGATACTTCTGACACTTTCCTCCCAAAAAAATGCCAAATAAAATGCCAAGTGCTTGGTCGTTCTGTCCCACAAATCAATTGTCTATTTTCTGGGCATTTTTGTTTAACAAACAAACAAACAAAACAACAAGAAAAAAGAGGTTTTGCTGCTAACTCAAGTGCACTTACAGTCTATCCACCTCATTTTCTCTGATCATGTCACTCAGAATAAAACAGATGCTAATGATGTTTAGGCAGGACACTCCTTCCCACCAGAAGTATGAATTATGTTTGGCTTGCAGAGACTGAGTAGTTGAATCAGAGATGATTTAAAGCAGTTCCTATGTTGAGCTACCCCATAAACCAGTGTTACAAACCCAATAAAAGACACTAATTGAATCTTGCTGGTCAGACGGCCATTAGTTGGCTCTGAAGAAAACAACAGGAGTATCTGTGTCTTTTTAAGGATGTAACTTTGTGTGTTTCTACCAAAGATTCAGGTAGCAGAAACTACAGAGTTCATCAGTAAAATGAATCCTGCCATTTACCTGCATACACGAAGGATAAGGAAAACCTCACGGAACATCTTCATACAAAATACTGTTACATTGAGAACATCATGTGTAGCTTTAGCATGTCTTAGTTACATGCAATTATTTCTGACATATTCTAATGAGGATTTTCACTGCACTGCAGCTGAGCTTGCCTGGCTAGGTACTTTGGAACCTGTTCTGAACTCCCAAAGAAATATGTCAAATGCACCAGAAAGCTTCAAACTATGAGATAAAGAACCGGCCAAATGCAGCAGCAAGTTATAAACCAAGTGAAACAGGCACCAAGGTGCCAAGTGGTGGCTGAAGACGTGAGTATATTTAGTGGGAAAATGGTGACAAGGAGTTGTTATTTTTCTCTTAATTGTAGGTTAAGATTTTACATAAGAAACTAGAGATAGGAAGAAAGGCAGGAGAGAATAACTGTGCCCTTTTGCAGAACAGCCTGCAAACTGGAGAGGCTGCAGAACAAGAGCTCACAAGAGCATTTACTTTGTGAGCTTCCCAGTTCACCATGTCACTCATTCTATCTCCCCTTTAAAAATAAAACTTTTAGGGCTTTTGCTTGTTTGTTTATTTTGTTATTTTTACTCTTCATGAGTGCTTACATCAATCAAAACGAAAAACTTATACAAAACAAGGAAAAGCTTATATTGTGTTTGCTTGTCACATACACAGCACTTGTGACACGTGGTGCAGCCCAACACATACGTAAGTGTTGGAGACAGAGACCAGGACCTCTCTGCCCTTCAATTCAAATGATTATCACAGTTTCTAGGAAGCAGCACAGAGATATTTCAGATAAGCCTCATATGTTATACACTGATTTCCAGTCTCTGTAATTTCAGTGGACAAACATAAAACAGCAGAAATAAAACCAAATTTGTGATTGGGGGAAACTTCTCTGACAGTGGAGGCAATGGCCATTTCCCAAGCACCTTAACAACTKAAGTATAAGATACCGTAAAGCAGAGAGAAAAAAAAACAGAATAATTGATGTATGAGAAAAAAAGAGAATTCTAAAATTTTTGGTTGTTTTTAAGGAATATAGACCTATCTTTTATATCTATGTGCTATGAGTTTGAAGATTAGCATTGGCCTTTTCTTTCAAAATCTATTTTTTAAAAACGAAATACAACTTCATGTAAAAAAACCCACCTGCACACAGCACACACGAAACAGTCTGGGTGATAGGTTTTGCCAAGTGCTGAGACCACTTCTCCCTCGATGAATTCATCACAACTGAAGCACCGTGTGCCATAGAGTCTCTGATAGTCCAAAGTACAGATGTAGTCTCCCTGTCTCACAAAAAATCCTCCTTGAGCTAGGTCACATCCACAAGCTGCAGGAAGAGAAAAAGCAGRTTCAAAAGGCTGAACAAAAAAAGGAAACTACCTCTGTAACAACACWTTTTTCAACTGCAGTCGGTACAGTTCTTAGTGTTGATATTTAAGCACTTCAATTTAAGGGCTTATGATCACAAAACAGTTGTCTCTCTAAAAACACTGCTTGTACAGTAAAACATATCAGTGATGAACTATATATAATAATAATCTGAATTTATTCCATATAAAAATATAGCCTCTGTGCAGAGGCTGTTAGCCCTTAGAAATTGAGTACAATGCTGGTACATACTATACGTTACTCATTTATATTTAACAGGTTAAAGGAAATGTATAAAGGATACAAACCTTCACAACCTTTTAGGTTATACAAACAAYGCTAATCCAGAGCAGTGATGTTACACAGAAATGTCTTCTACAGATTACTCTACAATTGCCTGACATTCCTCCTGGGCATGGCTGYGGTTAAAAATACTGCTGCATCTAAGCAGTGGCTGCGATGCGCATGGGAACTGCTGCACACTTCGATGACAGCTTACAAGTTGCTTGTTTTAAATAGATCCTATGTTTACTTGATAAGCATCGCACACCAACCACAAATCAGAAGGATCTCCAGAACCATCTGCTCCTGGCAAAAGCAGAGTTTTCAATCCTAGCTGTCACCCTATATTTTTAAGGTTATATCTATAGGGAAGGGTTAAAGAAGATTAACAAAGAGTTGGAGAGATGTATTTTCTCCATTGCACCAGGGCCAGGGCTAGGAGGGTATTTTAAGATTCTAAAATGGGAAAGGAAGCCGACAATCTGGTGAAGTTGTACAAAAGTAGATAGAGATACAGATTATCCCCGTCTTTATTGATCAGGATCTTTGGAAACAGACTTGACTGGATTTACAAAAAGGAGTTAAAGTCAAAATGGGCATTTAGGTATAATGACTATTATTTTACTCTAAGTCACATCATCGTGCTTGTCACTATGTCCTTCTACTCCTGGTAGTCTGAGTGAAATCTGAGCAATAGACAAAGGGGATTATTCAATATGGTTAAAATATTATCTTTAAAAATCTTTAATAGGATAATAACCTATCCTTTATAGGATAATAATCTATAAAAACCTCTCACAGAACCATTAAAAAAAAAAGTTAAAGCATGAGATAAGCTTAGAAGGAATTAGAACTATTTTCTTTTTTCTTTTTTTTTCTAAAATTTCTGGAGGTTTGATATCTTAAGCTCATTATGGTTCATAAAATACAAATATCAGCATTCTAAAATACAATTCTGTTTGATGCTTCAGTTTAATTAAGTGGATGTTTCTGCCATCCTCCATAAAATCTGCAGTTAATATACCTTATGGTAATAAAAAATACCCAAACATTTTTATTAAACTATCTTCTAAAGTAAGATTTTTTTTAAGCCTTTGCATTCCATGGTTACAACTCAAAGTGCATAWGAAATAAGAAAAGAAGCTCTTTCTTTTTTCATTGACAATACTACTTCTTGTGTAACACAGGAGTAGCAGTAGACACATAAATGGGTATAGCACAAATATATTTGGAACCAATTAGGTCTGTAACGAATGGATTTGCCACTACTGGCCAACRTAATCATTCCTTATACAAAATTTGATAACCTCTTCTTCTCAGTGAGACCGTTCAATCAACTGCTGTACATCAGTGTGACTACTGATTTGGTTTAGTGCAAAATCTTTATGGCAGCAAATGATTATTTTGAACATTTCTTTTTTAAACATCTTAACCTCCCAATGGGTTTTAAAATCATTTGCATTAAAGCTTGTTGCCACGTTTGGCTCCTTGGTCTTGCCAGTGTAAATTCATTTCAGTTTCCTCCAAACTGTAAGCCAAGAGAAAACTCCTAAAGAAAATAGTCATTATTTTTTTCCAGCAGAGAAATCATAGCAGGACAGGATGTTGGCCCTCTTTTCTGCCTTTTACTTTAGCACATCTCCATAATAGACMCCGTGCATGTGACTATTTGAGGTGTCACACTCTTGAAAGTCTTTATATTTATTCACGRGTGAAGACAAATCCAGTTCCTGAGCGGGTCTGAGGCTCCACGGCCATGCCCTCCCCTCTACCCGCTGACTTGGCAGTGCGGAGGAAGTAACAACTTCTCTACAACCCCTGTTTTCCCCAACGTTTCCTGTATTCCCACCATCCAACCAGGTCTCCCTCGCTGCTGAGCGCAGCTCTTCCCGAGCTGCTGCATCCGGCACTGGATCCGCGCAAGCTCCTTTGCTCTGTGAACCATCCGATCCGACTGACCCCGATCCCCAGCTGACCGGGGGAGAGCACGAGGCATCCAGTTATGCTCTGCCTTGGGTATTAAAGGCAGCCTGAATGAGAAGGTGGGAGGAGCAGCCCTGGGAACAGGGTCACGAGCCATCTCTGCTGAGGAACATCGACYTCAACGTCTATGACTTCGGTGCAGAGAGACCCAGGGCTGCTGGGATGATCATTCCCCATGACCCATGAAAAGGAAATGGGGAAGGAAAYGTGTAGGAAGGCGGGGGGAGCACACTGGAAAGTTACCACCAGCTGTTACCCTCATAGGACAGGAAACCAGCATATTATCACACACCCACTCTACTCGACACTTGTCATCCCAGACAGCAGCTGGAGTGAGGGATATTTAAAACCTGGATGTGATTTCCAAATATCACTGAAGTTCATGTCAGTGAAACATTAAAAAGGTCGCGTAGAACTCAGGAAAATAAAGGGCAAGGATCATGGAGYACCTAAGCTGGTTGGGTGGCCATCACCCTGGACACCAAAGCAACATCTCCTGCTCTTAGGAACAGGCTTTAAGCAGTGAACAGTGTCGACTCCTGTTACAGCCCTGGAGAACTGCCATTTGATGCTGGGTGACTTTACAGTCAACAAAACGTTCATCTCAACAGGTAATACCATCAYAGAGGCTTACTTAAGTCCTACTGCATTAAAATGACTAGCAGCAAAAGTTAATTAAAAATAAAGTTAAAAGGGAAAAAAAAAAGCATTTTAAGCATCTTGCTATCCCTAAAATTGCACTCCCTTCATTCTTCATTTGCCTTGGAAAAATATAAAAAACATCCATATTTGCCTTGCCTGTATAATGAGTCCAATGAAAATCAATTAATTTTGGATGCTGCACTTGCAACAGTAACATGCACTAGTTTCTTGGCACTTTGCCTTAAGCTTGCCAACCATGCAAGAATTTTGCTTATCAACCCACAACTGCATACGTGAAGTCAGCTTCTTTTCTCTCCATTTGATGCTTGACACGAGCAACAAGGCACGAATCCAACACACGAGAGAGACGCAGAGTCTCAGAAGACGAAAGAAGGAACAAAGACCCATTCATAGCATAGTTAAGGAATAAATAAGGAACAAAATCCSCAACTTTGCCGATAGCTAAATGAAAGTTCTTCTCAGCACTCTGGCTTTAAGTCAATTTTTAATATTTCCATCTATCTTTGAGATTAACCATCTCCGTGGCTGACCAAGCTCGCAGGAATGAAAGGCAGTATATGCTGCTGACAAGATCCTCCTTTGGCTGCTAAAYGGCATGAATTAATATACAATTAATGCATTTGGGGAACCCATTCTCCAAAACCCCATTAATACTTCTGGAGCATCTCTCCTGTCCACTATAACTTTGAGAAACAACAGAAATCACCTGGAAAACAACTACAGCTTCCAATTGTTAACTTCATACTGGTGGGCAACTACCTTGAAGCCATCTAAGGCAGGCCTAAATACAGCCACATCTTCCCAGGCAGATGGCTGTGAAGCCAAGAATACTCAGGCCTGTCAATCACTAGAAATGTTTTAGCTCTACTATCTGAAATAGCAGCTATAGTTTCTACAGATGCGTCACTTTGTGTCTATCCATAGTACAGAAAAGGAGGAATATGCAGTAAAAGAAACACCTTGGCCAGGTGTGGGTGTTCCCAGGAGGAACACAAGGGAAAATAAACACATTTTTTTCCATAGAAACACAAAAATAACCACTGGAAGTGGATAAATACAGAGAACTGAGAGATATATTTTATTAATCTTATAACACTACATCACAGTGGTGTATCATTGACATGGGAATAAGTTGTATGCAGTATTACACAGCTACACAAGCTAGACTGGGTAAAATACCCCTGAATT
The DNA here is from genome assembly GCA_003342815.1 of Eudromia elegans. Lineage (NCBI taxonomy): Eukaryota > Metazoa > Chordata > Aves > Tinamiformes > Tinamidae > Eudromia > Eudromia elegans. Next base: position 6,134,310 of record PTEX01000005.1, on the reverse strand, counting down.
CTGTGCTTCAGCACAGACTAACACTGAGAGATCCAGGTACCTTCAGATACCACCTAAGATATCATAGAGCATCTTATAACTCATGAGGCCTTTAAGATTTGGGYACACTCATAACAAAAGGGAGAGTCTGGAGTGCTCTCCGAATGGTCTGCCATTTAATGCTAAAATATATGAGAACTATAAATCTAGTACTTTTCACATTAGAAAGGCATTCTCATTTYGAATTTCCTTCTTGGACAGGAGAACTTCCAAACAGTTTAAAGACAGCCCTATAAAAGCTCCCTTTAGTATTCGGGATGACAGAGGTAAGCACATACAGCACCGTGAACATGGTTCTTCCATGCTGATGGAAGAACTCCCAGGAAAACTGGAAATCCTGTGTGTTTGATATCAACTTGTTGTTTTAAGGAATCAWACGGCTTATTTTTAATTTGCAGGAAAGAAAAAGACATTTAAGAATCAGAACAATGTGATTTCAACCACTGTTCCCTAGCAATAACATCATCTTCGACCTTTCTGATAGTCCGTCAAATGACAGCAGTGTTCTAATTAAAACAACTTGCTTAAAAAAAAAATCTTTAAATATTTTCTGTTTTTTTCATAACGATGCTTTGSATGCCAGTTACAGGTTTGCAAATTAAGTGCTTGCTCTAACTARGCACAGCTACAGCAGATGGTCCCGTGCTAATGAGTCGCAGAAAGCAGGAGGTGCAATAACACCATTGCGGTGGTGACAAATTTGGTTGAACAATCCTCMTTAGGTCCCCATCAGACTTAAGCAATTCAGAAGAACCACAGGCTCTTCCCTGAGTTTACACTACCTACCAGGGGCTGAAATTACTCACACTCAAGATTTTCCTCTTTTGGTAATAACTTTAACAGCCTCAAATTTATGTTTCCATCAATGCTTAACAAATATCAGGTCTAATTTTCAAAATCATTCTACTTTACATATATATACATATATGTTTTAAAGTGCTTATATACATATAAGTTTTAAATAACGTGCTCTCATAACTGGCATATCACCCAGATGAGAAGTTGCAAAAATCCATGGAAAAGTTGCAACTGTTAGAAGTATATATATTTAAAGCCGTTGCAAAACTAACAATTATGCTATCAACAGTGGGAGTTTACTAATTGACTACCAAAATTCTTCAAACTTAATAAATGAATAAATACCCTAATTATTGAGTTCCTTTTGGAAAATTAAGACTTGGCTTCACAATCCCCACCACAACRCAGAACCACTGGCCACTGCATTCATCATGCCTGCACAGGCCTGACTTCAGTGACGTGAAACGCAAAATGTGACAGCAGTCGATCAGTGCCCAACCTACCCCGCTGCTGGAACCAGAGTCTCGGAGCACTGTGTCCAGGGCTGAGTTTTTCCGGCTGTGCTGAGTTAACACAGTCTAGGGTTGCAGGATCCTGAAGGACTCGGGAAGTGACGGGCATGCTGCCGGCCGTGCCCCATGCCCAAGGGCCATGGCATTTCATTCCCAGCACCCCGGGAATCACACGTGGCAGGAGCCACTCCTGCTATGCCAGACATCGGGACTCAGAGAGCTTCCAGTCGGGTTCTCGTAAATGACTCCCCTTCTGCAACCTGAAACCCCTTAGCAAGGGTCGACTGCAAATCCCTCGCGTTGCTCAGCACGGCTTTTAACACACGTATTTATAACCTCAGCAGATGTGCGTGACCAATAAACAAATCTCCCCGTTTCTAGGCTACCTGACGGTGCTTAATCTTCTCACTGAATATTCTGCTGTTAAGTATGTGGACTCACAATTGTTATTTCACATAATAATAATAATAATAATAATAATAATARTAATAAGCATGTGCAAGGATCTTAACGTTGATATAAATGTAATATATCCAGTTGAAGGCTCCTTTAAAAATCTCAAGGAACTTTACTACTAACAAGAATCAAAAACATTCATTCACATTCATTTTATCCAGTTATGCTAACATCTAGATCAAAACACCTGGGGAAAAATGTGTACTTGAAGCTGATAATTGCATTGCCATGGGAAACTGTGGGTTCTGCATCCAGAGTATGCCAGAAGAAAACCAAGATCCTTCCCAGGGATCAAGTGTCATGAGCTATGGGCAGGTACACCGTGAAGCTGAYGCAGCACAATGGTCCTGTTTCTCCAGCTGTGGGCTTGGATTGCAAGCTCACTTGATCACAATCAAAGCCAAGTCAGTAAAGGACAAAGGTACAAGTTACAGCCCATCTGACATCTGAGTAACCTTACACACAAAAGACAACACTTCTGCAGGATGGCACGGGTTTTTCCATGCAGTTTAAGTGGAGGTTGCAGGATTTTTGCATGCAAATACTCCAAATTTGCAAGCACGTSACAGATCGCCCATTACCAGTCTTGCCCAAGTCATGCTGTGAGGCRTATTTTCTGTTTATATGCAAAGCTTTAGTGACCTAATTATCCATATCTCCCAGAAACACTGGGCTTGGATTCGCATTCCCACTACTTCCTATAGACTGCAGCTGACAGAGGCCATGGCTCCTTCAGAAGTGCTGTAACATCAGAGRAAGAAATGCGAGAGCAACACTCGTAGAACAAGATCATTTGTGTGCCCGTGAAGGACCCAACAAAGAGGCTATTGAGGACAACATAAAGGCAGTGCCTGCATCTCTCCCATCTGCAAGGCAGCTTTAGCCTGGGCGTCCGCTTGGCCACTCAACTTTGCGTCCTTAAGTGAGTTCTAAGTGAGTTTATTTGGCTGGTACCRTGCTCTGTATGAGCAGCAGGCTGGGCCGAACACACTTGCTTTGAACTTGATATAGTCTGAACTGTCAATATCTTATCACCTTTTCTCCATCAGTGCTCTCATCACAGCAGTACGAAACAATATAAGAATTTGCAAAAGTGGGAACCAAAATAGCCTTTGAAGTYTGATGAATATAGTGTTTGCCTAACATTTCAAAGGCTTTGACTTTTACTACAGCAGCACTTTTATTAAAGCTGGTTAACAAGGAAGGAATTTTAAAGTACAGATTGAATAAAAATTTGAAGAGGGTCCAATGTGAATGACTGGATAATACATCGCCTAGAGCCTTTTCCCGGCAGATTAGATATGTACTTTTACAATGAATAATGCATGTGAACTATCAATAGGTATGACCACAAACACTATTTATAATGCTTATTAACTTGCCTATCCTGTAGTAACTTTTGCTATAAAGCAAAAGTAGAAGACATTCACAGCATTGCTGGGAAAACTTTTAACCTGSAGAGGCATCTATCTATCTTGAGTAAGGACAAGAATAGGAGTAAGTCTCTGTCTTAGAAGTCTTTAGAAGAATTATCTGGGGAATATAGGAATGATTGGATGGGAATAAGTAGCTTTATACTAGCCTGATTTTTCATGGCCTCATAACATWGTTTAAACACAAAATGCAAAAAATATGCTGGCTGCTATAAATCCTGACCATTTCAGAAACTTGGGGGTCCTCATGGAAATAATGAGCCAGGTATATGCTGTGCTACCTTTCTACCTTGAAAAAAAAGGAACCGACTGAATGCCCACATCCCCTCTGCTGAAACCTCACACTTTAAACTCAAGCCCTATCAAATTCAAATTGAAAATTCAAACCCTATCAAACAAATGGTTTCACATTTCGCACATATTCAGAAAGGGAAGCCCAACTTCATCCAGTATAATATCATCTGTCACTGATAAAGTTATTAAACAGACCTCAAATATCTTTAGATGCCTCTCAGGGCATAGTCATTTGTACTCTGTCTCCTTGGGCTCTATGCTATTTTGCAGTCTTCACCACAGTAGGTCTGTAAACATTAGGTGAAAAAAGGTCATTTTCTGCAATCTGGGATGGAAAAATTTCACATTAGAAAGAAAGTTGCACTTCTTCAATCAAAAACAAAACAAAGCCAAACAATTCCAAATACCAGAAAGATGTCAGCAAAGAGGTGGAAGCGCCTCAAGAGTAATAAGGGAGATTATAGTATTTAAATAATTAGGATAAATTTAAGAAACCTTAAATATGTGCAAACTTCACAAAATGATTACTAAGGAGGAATATAAATATTCTGAGAGCATTAACTCCAAGAAGCGGTTTAACTATGTGTCTCCTCAGCCCTATGGGTGGCTGACAGAAGCTATCAAACTTATTTGTTAATGCAGCATTAACACAACTTTTCTTACTTTAGCCAAGTTCTGTCTGAATGAGAGCAAATTCCTTCCTATCCCTGTTAGATATATAAGTGTAATAGAGCTTCTATGGTACATTAATCTTTTCTGTGGAAAAAAAAAGATCAGCAAAAATCAAGTTTCCTCATCAGGGAATAATTTTAGAATGAGCTTGCTGCAGTTGTGGGTGAGTTGTCAACTTCCAAATGGAGATATTGTATGAAATAACACCTGGATATAGRATAATTATTTCTAGTTCTTTATAAAGAAACTGTCCATTTGTCCTCACAGCAGATGAATCTGGAAAGGTGGCTTAGRTTTCATCCAGGTAATTATAAGGAGCACACAGCAGTTATTGARTCAAGATTTCTGAATAACAAACTAGTCACTCCTATCGAGTCAAGCCTGAAAATTAATTTGATAGTAAAGTTTTCCATAACACACTTTTAAAAGTGTTTGGAAAAATTATATATGGGCTGGTTTCCATTTTGAACACCATCCTGGTTCTGAAAAGAGGACCAAAATATTTTTGTTATTTAGGATATTACATTAGGTCTTTTTTCTTGTGTAATTTTACATGACTGATTTGGACACAATGCTCTCTAATTCACTGCATCAAGACTGATGCAGGTATGAAATACTGTATACTTTGCCTCATGGCATTAATAACAATAATACAACTGTAGTCAATGAAAAAAACAGTAAGAGAAAAAAAATTAACTTAATGTCTCCCTTAAGAGTCTTTTACCCCTATTTCAGGCAGCATTAAAATAACATCTGATATATTATTGAAATGCACATACTGACACACTGTAGGAATTGCTAAACCTTGGTCTGGCAGGAATCTGCTCTGTTACCYTGGCAAGAACTTCAATCACCTTTTGCACGTTTCTCCTGTCTTAGTCTCTCTAGATTGCACCTGTCCTGAGGAGCTCACAGGTTCTTGGAAACAGTCACGCTCACACAGCTGGCACCAGAAACACTTTGTTGTTTGTGCTACAAGCAGGAAGAAATGCCATTTGGAACAAAAGCTCACCAAACTGTGTCATGATGCAAGTTGTCCGAAAATAATTTACTYCTTACTCATTTGCACACTCAGAATAAATTAGAATTTTGAAAGTTCTATGCAAYCATTCAGATAACTAAGTATCTACAAAATGGGTGCTGACATGTTGTCACATCAGTTAATTTCTTGGAGGACTTTGGAGGACTCTGGTCCTTCTCTCATTTGCAACATGTCCATGTTAGATCACTTCCAGACTCCACTTTGGAGCAAACCAAGCAGTTTCCTTACAAAGCCCCACACTGGGGTGCGAGTCTTGCAGTCTGACCCAAGGCAGCCTGCACAAACTTGGTCAAGGTGCCCCCAGGGACATGCATCATCACATAAATATTAAATCTCTCCAAAAACCTTTGTAATTTTTCAGAACCAGTTCTTCCAATCTGCTCTTCTYTAGGGTCCTACTCTGCAGTAAGCCACAGGAGTTCTTATCCACTCAAAACTTGTTCCATTATTAAGATTTAGGATGCTTGCTGCCACACAGTACACAATCACGTAGTCTACASTAAATCCTTCTAGGCATGGACTGCATTGTAAAATGTTTATGAAGTTTCCAGGACCATGAGGTCACACATTCAGTGCATATGTCCTATATATAATAATGGCTGTCGCAAGCACTTACCTTTGCAAACAAAGCACTTAATATGGAAATACTTGTTCTGAACTCTCAAAACTTCTCCTTTGCATGGGTTTCCACAGTTGTTGCAAAGAATTGCGGTACTTGAGGGCTTCTCAAGTTGGCTATGTACAGCCTGTGGTTGTGAAACTGCAAAGAAAAACAACAGATAAAGTATCTTAAATGCTTTGAGACAAATAACTGCTTTATAATAGATTTATAATTATCTTCTATAAGACCCATAAATAATGACAATTAACGCCTGGGACAAAACAGGCCAGGCGAACCAAAACCTGGAACAAAGCAGCTAGTGTGGATGAAACAGTTTTAACTTCTGACACTGACCAGCACAGGAGAAAAGRTCTGCTGAATGAGCTGGAATATGCTGCCTCATCTCAGAACTTCAACAGTTCCCCCTTGTAAACATTCCAAACACAAACTAGAGCTGCTTATAGAAGGAAAAAAAGCTCATGAGGATTAAGACCCTCTCTCAATTTCAACAAATCACTGTGCAGCATCTCCCTTTCAACAATTCAAAACACATAAAAAAAAAAAAGTATTATTTCAATGCAAAATACCTTTAATGGGATTTAGTAACCATTACATCATGATCTGGTCTTCTTTAAAGTTCAAAGTAATTGCCTTTCTAATTATTTTTGAATTATAAATACTGCAATCTTTTGAGTATATAACTTTGAAAAAATAATATTTCTGTAACTACCATGTACATATATGATAATTAATCAAACATTGTTGACATTTTGTAGGAAAACATTTATGATTTTAATACGAGATTAAGTTTGTGTAGGCTAGTAACATATTAAGGGAATTAAAAATTTGCTGCCATCTTGTGATGCATGGTAGAAATTGCATTTATTGGGCTGTTAATGTACATTGTTATTTCAGTGTTGTTCTAGTAATTCTGCCGTAGTACAGGCTTCAGTTTTAAACTGCAATGCACTTGATCTGTAAGACAGTGAATACCAAGTGGGCTAATTATAATTGGCCTTTTTTCTTCTATCTATCTAAAGAATTAATAAGAGGAAAACATACCACATATATCACATATATTTAGCAAATTACATACCCACAGAAGTGTTCTCAATTAAAAATACAGTAGTGTCTACCCTGCCATAGAGAGGGATGAAACAGACACCATGGGGGTATTTCCACTAATAAACATAYACATGGTATCAGATGGTATCAGACACGGTGAGTGTCGTCACAAGTGTGATGGTGGGACATCTACTTGTACATCTGGTCTTGCTGGATCCCAGACCTCATGCTGCCCTGGAGAGCCCAGGCCAGGCTACTCTCCCGCATCTGTTGTTGTTACTCTTCCTCCTCTATTCACATCCTCATCTCCATCTCTAGTACAGGACAGTGACACCTAAAAGGTCTCTCAAGGACCATGGACCTAATGAAGATACTCTTTCAAATAGAGGTTGAACCTGGCATCCAGSGCTCCGGGGATGTTTCTGAAAGTTTTGTCCAATCCTGCATCCTCCAACTGTAAGTAGAAGATTGTTTTTCTCCCTATGGAGACGCATGTGCTCTAGTTGCCTGTAGTCACCCACCACCCATTCCCATTCCTCCCTGCCCTACTCTGCGGGGCTGCATCCTCTGCTTGCCAACAAGTCCTGCTGAAAGCTGCGTGAATTCTGGAGCTCCTGCTACAGYCCTGATCATAATTAAGCACATCCTCAAAACAAACAGCTCTGAACAAGCAATTAGAAGTTTATTGAAACACAGCTACCAAAGYTTATGAAGTGGAAAAGGTGCATGTAGTTCAAGCTAATGCCACTCTCTGCGTTTTTCCTTTAAAGAAATAAAAATGGAAAGAACTTCTAAATTTCACAACACTTAGCTTTAGACAAAGAAAAAACTATGTTGCAAATTGCCCAATACTATCCACCTTGCAATTAATTGTGGAATCAGCCCTATCAGAAAGATCATTTTGTTTTGTTTGTTTTACACTGATACGCTTAGTATCACAGGAGACAAAAGTCTCCAATCCTTGGCAAAGACAGTTTTCTCTCCAAAATTGATCCTTGCAAATCCCAGCTCCACTAGCCCACGTTTCTGGCCCTGCWGGCTATAGGAAGGGAAGGGATACACCAGAAAGCTCAAGGAGCTCAAGGAACACGTCTCCTGAATCCTTCCCCCAAATACCTAGCTAAGGAAATAAAACCCTGGGCAGAACAGCCCTGTGCATGCCAAAGACTGCCTTAAATTAGAYGTAAGCTACAATTTCTATTTAACAAAACCTCCCCAGAGAAAATATTGTCTACTASTCTCGGACACCTCTACAGAAAAGAAGGGCATTCCTGAAGTCCTTCAGGACACCACATCTCGCCCAGGACACGGCTGCCAGTTACGGAGCTGCAGGGCCCCAGCGCTGAGGAAGGGCAACGTCTGGTCGCTCCCTCACGGTTCACCTGGAAGTTCAGGGCTGTGGCTGCTGGGAAGCAACAGCRTGAGGTGGCACCACGTTGTCCTTGGTGCTTCCCGGCCACCTCTGCAGGGCAGGAAGACGGAGCCTTCCTTGCACCTCGAGGCCAATGTTAACTTGGAGAAACGTCCTGGAGCCAAATTCCTGAGAGTGACAGTGCCGTGCAATACTCAACCCAGGACAACCTCTCCTTGCACCACGCAGCCCAAATGCAAGAATCTTCACCAATGGCACATGCTTTGCATTCTTTTGAATGCCTTGAGGTTTTATTTATTTTTTTAAATTGCTTCTCATCGAGAGCTGGCATTGAAAAATAACGATGAATTATCAACACATAATAAATTATATAAAAAAGTAGTATTTCTTTTGGAATTCCTTAACTTTGAAACAACACAAATTTAATATTTAATCTATGCATGTCACATAATTGTTKTGCTTTCCTCTCAGGTCAGAAGCAAGCTAATCACTATTTCACACAAACGTCTCTATGAAAACAAGTGGGAATACGGCGCCTTTGGGCTCATTATAAAACAGTGCTTTTGATGGCACTGTTAAATAACTATTATTTCTTCTTGCAGAATGAAATGATGTGATTAATGTTAGTCTAAATTGGAATAATTTGTTTCAAAATATATTGTGCTTTATGTTGAYACAATTTTTTAAAAAGGGAATACTTTCAAACTAATTATGTTAGTCAATTAAGAATTTTAGCATACGTGCATTTCAAGTCTCTATTAAGAAAATCTGTTACATGGTAATTTTCAGCACTCTATTTTTACCCTGTAGGTATCAGAGCTCATCTTCAAAGCAGAAGCTATGACCGACATATTTAGCTGGCAACATACCGTATTGCTTATGGAATGCAATGATCCAAAAAGACTCATYTGATCATAACCCACTAAAGAGCTCATTAAAAATTAAATGATTACATTACTGYGTTCTGGTTTGCAGGATTTAATGAAGCTAGAAATTTCCTTCCTAAGTGCAGAATAGAAACACAACGGCAAGCCTGATCCCCCAAATTTTTCTTTTTCTGAGTTTGTCACTATGCTGCTCTAGCAGAGATATCTCCACAAACTTCAATTCTACAAAGGTTTTATTGTATTTACTTTCTGACAAGGACAAAAAAGGGGAAAAAATGTATTATCACACACTTTCYATAGCACTGCATTGGCATACAAGGGTTGTGTATTGGCAGAATTTGTGCCAAATGTCCAGCAGATGCACATTTCTGATGCCAATACTCTGTGATCAGGTTCATCTCTGCAATGTGCTAGGCAGTCCCTAATTCTGCAGTTCTGGATTAAGCAGGGATTACTGAATTAACAATGGTTTTAAAAATGCAAAATAAGACGTATTTCTGCAAATAGCTTTACTTCTATATTTGCTTGCTCTTGCAAATAGCCTTACTTCTATATTGCTTGCTCTAGTTTCATGCACTGGCTCCAAATATGATGGGGGCAGAGAGGACTGCTGGACGGCTCCTTATTACAGCTGCGCTACCTGGCAGCTTTCGTGGGCTGATAACTCTATGTTTGGTGTCCTCAGACTTGTTTCGTTATGGAAGAGCTCAGACTTCAGCTGCCCAGCCTTGGCTCCCCTCTGCTGTGAGCAAACCTCTTGGACACATCCCCACAAGGGAGCTCGCTGCCCACCTCGGACTGGTGCGTGCACAGGGGGAGCAAACGCTGCTGCTGCCAGGCTCTCGGCCAGCCAGGGCTCCTGGTAGGGCACGAACCTCAGGAGRAAGCGCATGGCTGGAAACCACAGCAGTTAACAAGGTCCTAATGAACAATAGCGAAGAGTTCTAGTACACAAGCACATAACATGGGTCTTTCCCTCCCGTTCATGCCTCAGTTATGAGGAAAAAAAAAAAAAAATCTATGAAGGAATTAATATCTAAAATTACTAATACCAGTTGTTTAGTTCATGAAAATGTTCAGCTTTTTCAACCAAGACAAAGGCAACGTTCCAGCTCTGAAACCCAAACGCAGGGCTCGAATGATGAATACTATTCAGAACGACTGGATTAACAGAAAATTATCACAGAAATGTTGACACTGAAACCTTTCATCTCTACAGCCTGAATGGGTCGCTGCAATTCAAAATCAATGGCTAAGAGCCCTGAATGCCATTTATTCACTAACCATTTGAGAACAAAAATATTGACTGTTGTGGCACTGTATTGGGCAAAGAAGGGGGCCAGAGAAGTGCTTAGAGCAGAATTAGATTTGCAATCTTTTCTGAGCAGGATTAAAAGAGACTCAAATGAGCGTAGCACCGCACCGGAATTAAAAGATTTGAGTCTTGAGTTCTTATTTTGCCAAATATTTCTGGTGTTGCCTAAATCTCAGCTTTCCGGGCTGGGTTTAAAGCACAGGACGAAGGCCGAGGAAGGCACCTCAAAACCCCTGCAGACATTCCCTGAAGCACTCTGTGCAGCTCCAGGTGCCTACACGTCACCCCAGCTCCCTCCTTGTCATGTGCCTATCTGCTAAAATACAGCGACTAGGAATGCTTCCAGCACCCGCCAGGAGGTACGGATGATATAATACTGTAATAAACGAATAACACGTGAGCCGTTCAGAGAACAACATGGATGTGAGCTACAAACACAATTTGGGACGATGTAATTTTGCTCTTGCCCTGCGGAGGAAGGGCAGCAGCCACGCAAGGCTCCAGCCAGGGCTGTAGGGGCCCCGGCACAGCAGCCTGCACGGGAGCCACCGGAGCCACCACGGCACATGTGCTAGGAACCCACGGCTGGGAGCGCACGTGGAACTGCCGGTGGGGACTCGCCTGCACGCACTGCGATCAGCAGCTGGCCCTGGAAGCCCATTTTGCAGGATAAGGTGCTTGCATCCCAGACTGCTCCTTTTTATTATTATGCAAAACCTTTTCCTATAGGTAAATTTTCTTACCTTGAATTTCCGCTTCACATATTTCCCCCCAAAACTCCAGCTAACTACCAACAGGACTGACCTGGGACCCCCTTAGTGCTCACTAAATAGCTGACTACCCCAATAAGCCTTTACATGATTATCAGGCACAACAGCTTCTGAAGAAGCACTATTTTTTTCAAAAGATTTTTTGGTGTTGCTAAAGCAAGCATTATGACCAGTTCTTTAGTTAATATACTATAGGTAAATCAGCAAGTCCAATAAATCCTTATGCCAGCAAATTTGTATTAAAATAATTAACAGTCAAACGAAAAAATAATACAGTTAAAAAATAATGTTTTCATTTTTGAACTATATAACTGCTTTTACTATTTATTATGAACACTTTTTTTTTTTTAAGAGTGCCTTTCCTTTGGCATGAGGAAATGGATTGGATACCTTTCCCAACACCCCCTGTGGATCATAAACAAATCTATCACTGATGCAGACAGCATATAGTTAATGCTACTGAAAAACTGAAGCGTTTCCTCTTTTTCTGCTGGTTACTGKTTTTTTATGGTATTGGAGATGGAGGAAAGGAGAAGGCAGAATGCAAAGTAATGCAAACATGCATCAGACATTCAACACAGCACAAACACGCAGCACACACGACGCTGCCATCCATGTCACACAAACGAGCCCTGCAYCAGCTGCCCTCCCACACTCACCGCTGCAACGAAACATCCACCAGGTCCCAGTTCGGTCGGTAGAAATCAGCTGAAATTTTAGGAGCTGCTGCTGCAGCAGTGAAAATGCTATTTTGGTATCGTTTTGATCAAGACAAGACAGGCATGCCAACACATCTGCATAAAGCAAMGGGTATTTTTCTCATCAGAATCTAACCTAAAGCGAAAGGCACTTTAAATAAAATCAGAGGTTTTTTCAAACTGAGCTCTCTRCTAATAAGCGTGGCATCATTACAGTTTTCAGATCACCTATACAAGGCTATGGAGCAGAACCTGAAACAAACATTTAGCCATCTCCTCCTCCGCAGCAGCATTTTCATGTAAACAACGAGCAATTACCCTGATGATAACACCAGCGAGTTAGCTACAGCAACCCTGGCTGGAAAAGAGATGACTTCAGGTCCCTCCTCCCCAGCACACGCAGTCGTTCCCCCATACCTGTGTCTTCCGGCATTCCCGCACTCGCTCAGTCCCGCGCAGGCAGCGACCCGGGAAGCGGCAGCAGAAGTTGCCGGTGCCGCAGCGCCCGAGCGAGCGGCGACTGCAGCGGCCGCCCGAGCCGCTGGCACCGCCGCCACCACTGCGCCGGGTCAGATGACTCCCGCACGCCCACGCGCGGCGGGAGCGGAGCCAAGAACTCGCCGCCAGGCAAAAATAGCGCCCCGAGAAGCCCGGATACCCCCCTGCTCGCAGGCCTGTGGCCGCGGTTCCCGCCGGGCGCTGCTGGCCAGGGGACGTTGAGCAGAGGCAAGGCTCAGCAGGATGGTAAACTGAGGAAGAACGAGCCCAACGGCAGGCTTGCTGTTCGCACCTGAAGCCCTCACCTGCTCCGGGCCAGCCTTGTGGGGCAGCACCSATGTGGCCAGGGCACTGGAAGGTGCTTTGGTCACTGGAAGAACTCGCTAAGCCTGGGCTAAACCACAGGGAAAAGAACAGGGCTGCATTTTCTCTGGGGAAGAGCACGGTTTATCAGGGGTTTATTTCAGCTTCAAAACAGCAAAGAAAAATTCCCCTCCACCGACAGAAGCAAGGCAAGGACTTGCAGGTCAAAGCCATTCTCCTTGGCTCTGGAGATGGCCAGGAATATGAATGCGACATGGACTGGGCGCCACCGGGCACAAAAACCAGACTTTACCAGTTACTTATGGCCAGATATTTACCACGTTCATTGCATTCCACAAGCTAAAGAATACTGTACCCTAAGTCATATTGAAAATCCACTAATTTGACCCAATGGGCATATATGCTGGTGGCTGATTTTCCATGGACTTCAATGATTGCTGGATCACATCTCCCAAAGTTCGATCTCTCGCAATTTCCCCACGGAGAAAACAAACTATTTTAAAAACTTTATGCAATGTGTTTTTAATCCTGTTTGGAAATAAAAAAGGGGGGAGGCTATACTTGAAAGAAAAAAGTGGAATACAGAAAAAAGTGGGAATTTTAGGTAAAAACGGCTTAGTGAGTATCTTCTATGTATTTTAAGTTCTTACTAGCTCACAGGTGGAGGCTCTTTACTCTTTGCTTCGAAGCAAAACCCATCAGTGAGTGCTTCAGAAGCCTTTATGCATGGTTATGAGCAAGATTTTTTGATAAYAAGCCAGAAACAGACAATCACTCATATATCTTACAAAAGTGAAGTAATTTCAACAGTTTTTGAAAATATTTTCTTTTAACTTACTACAAGATACATATTTGAATTTCATAATAGATAAAAAAAATCAAACATTGTTTACCCAATACTGACTATTATGAGAATGGAACAAGCATTGCTGTGATGATAGATAGGAGCACAAATCCCTATGGACAGGGCCCCACCGACCTGGGACATGACAGACCCAGCGTCTATAACTTGAAGTAGCTTTGGACTGATACGAAACGAGACCCAGAAAGCAGATTCCAAGATCTCAACTCCCAACCCCTAATTCTCCATGTTCGAAGCACTCCAGCTTCAGAAGTGATTCTGTGAGTAATTTGAAATTACCATAAACTGGTATGAACCATATGCTGCACACATGAACAGTCTGATATTTGAAAACAAATACAACTGAAACGATGAATTATTCAGTTGTTCTTCTTCAGACTTCCAGCATCAAAACCATACTGCAGTTCCCCCAAGTATTTTAGCTGTATCTGTGCTAGACCAAATCCTTCCTTGGATTCTTTGGGACTTACCAGCAGACACCCTGGCTGAGTTCTCCCGATATTCGCAGGATTTGGCCTACTTAGATTTTCCCAGAGGTTACTTCAGCTTGGCAGAAACGCAGAAGGTACTTTACTAAATAGCAACACTCGGAAGGAAGAGAAATTAATAGGCAGAAAAAGTGAAAGAGCTTTCACTCTAGCGCTGCCTTTCCCTGTGCTGCCAGACTTGCTCCTTTTCAAGGCTAACCACTGTGTAGCCCACATTTTGACAGGATACCATCATAATGAAGTCAAATAGGATACTGATTTGTATTTACAAATCTGCTTGTAATCTGCGAGCCTTTATTGCAGTCTCATAACTTGGCTACAGCAAAGGAAAAATCATACTTCAAACACTTGGAGGTTTTTTGACAGTGTTTCAATGAAACTTYAGCACCAGTTCTTGGCTCCACAGGCACAAAATAAGAGACTATTGCCCTTCATTAGTGTGATTTGCTGACTCAGAYGAGCGTGACAGGAGACACAGTGACAGCAGCACAAGCCAGACAGCCCAGATCCAGCCTGCCAACACTCCTGCTGTTAGCCACCCATGAAGTTTTATTATAGTTTTAACCTGATTTCTCAAACCAGCATAAGCCAAACACCTTTMTTTCCCTATTCTAAAGGTAAGGGCATTACAGTGCCTTGTCATTCAATGGATGCTGCTGAAAAGGATGACGCACTTTGCTGCTTTTACTCTTTGGAAGTCAAGCTCTGGTAACCACAGCAATGGCCACACTTGTAGCCTGTACCCCTCTTTTTGTTTCAGGTTTCTTTTAACCAAGGTTACATTACTGAGGTCAATGCCTTTGCTGATGTCTTTGCAAACAACAGCCAGACAGCTTAGCAGCAAATTTAGGCCATGCTGAAATGGATTAGCTGGCTGCAAATTCCTCATAGCCAGTGGAACCGTTGGCCATATTTTTTTTTGTTGTTGTTTTTTTAATGCTTTAGATAAGTTTCTAATCAACTCATGTTTTTCCTATACTTGCACACCTCCTACCATTAAAACTTAATGTCACTTGTGGCTAAGAATTATAGTATACCTGTATGACTGGCAATAGTCCTGAATAAYGTGATTGCCCTCAAACACTTATGATCTAAATAAAGAGGACAAACATATGGTAGAAGTGAAAACGAAGAGTAAAATGGTAAAGCTTTAACAAGATAGAGAAGGATCAAGGTTATATTTACAACCAAACCTATATCCTCTCACTTTCTGGCCAGCCTTTCTTGAGGCAATGGAATGAGAATCCAGTTCTGTTGGAAATGGCCTCAGTCATCCAACCGTACTCTTGGTTACCACTTGTATGCAACCCAAATTTAGGCTGCACAGAAGCAGACCAAAGTTAAAATTCTCTTCTGGTTATCACTGTCTTCAAAGCAGTGCAGGAGAGAGCATTTCTCATCATCTGCACAACAACAAAACATATACATGGGCACCTTTAATGGAAACATGTGCAAACAAGTATAGAAAAATAATGCAATTTAAGGGCCTTTTTGTAGGACAAAGCTTGCATATAAGCCAAAGAAATTGTTGCATATTTATGAAGCAGAAATCCTTACAACGTAAGAGCAGCTTGTGAATCCACTGAGCTCYGCATAAAGGCTAACATGTTGCTGTGCTTCCCGCAGAGGTAATTAGGTCACAGGTCTTGTATTGCTTCCTGCTATCTCTTGTGAATAAAGAGCTTCCTTCAGCCCCAAAATCCGTGATGACAGCCCTTGCCTGGTAGCCAGCATGTCGGGTGAATGAAACCAGAAGTTTTCCCACTCCAGCATCCCTTCACTGCATTTCTTACAGAGGGAATAGTGTGTAGCAGGACTGAAGAAATAATGTGTTATAGCCCTTTCCCCTTGGCTAGAAAAGGGCACCTTATAGCATCATCTAGTATTCTGAAGAATATTTTATTCAGGCACATGCAGTGGTGAGCAAAAAACAAAGACACCACCTGCAAAGTCTTCAGAAGATGTGACATAACAGGGAAAAGTTGCGTATAAAAATCAAGACACATGCAAGAAAATTCATWAAGGCCTGACAAAGAGGTGTCTCATAAAGCGGTCACACAGTAGGAGCACATCCAGAGACAGATGAGAAAGTGACACAGGTCAGAAAGTAAAYGGATACAGCCTGGTGAGCCACGAAGTATCACAGCCCTCTAGAAACCAACCCGCCGTGCAGGGAAACTGCTGCAGGTATGAAACTGATAGGGATGAACGGGAGCAAATGGAGATGTTCAGTAAGAAAAGAGCCGCCTAAATAGAGGCTATAGGCTGACAAGGGCCATTTAGTGCAGGAAACCTGCCATGTAATAAGGATCAGGCAAACAATTAACAAAAGGTATTAGTTTCTGAAAGGTCACAAATGACACAGGGACTAAACAGAGAAAGGATTTGAGAGTTAGGGAGGAAGAGAAACTTAAACCGTCTGCTGAATATCTGGCAGGACATTAGAAAAGCAAACAGCATAATGAAAGGCTCTGTGTTAGGGGAAGGTAGCACTGTGGTAAGAAACTCCGAGATAAAACCTAGACTCCCAAGCTCATATTTTATAGAAAAAAGGAAACAGAATGAGCCAATAAATGCAAGTTTGGTGTGACCAAAATTGTTCATAGTAAGCAAGGAATTTGAAAAGCTAATTTATACTCTTTACTACAGAAGGAATTTAATTACAAAATGAATTTGGCATTGAGTGGCTCACAAATAGAGCCAGAAAGATGGTGGATATTGCAGAGATGTTGAGTTCCTTATAAGATATTTCTTCTGAGAGTAACTAATGCACAGAAAAGGTTTTTAAAGATGCAGTTTTCCATGTGGGTTGATGTAACATCCACACACATACACATCACTAAATGCTAATTTACCATTTTTTACATATAAAATTTCCATTTATCTCATTCTTTTTAATTTCAATGGAAATTTTAAATCCTTAAATGGAGAACACAYTGAAGCATTAACTAATTATATACACTGAAAGTATCTTCATTGCTTCCTTTTTTTTCCTCTCTGAAAAGCAGAGAAATTACCATAATTCTGCAATCCTAAACCACCTATCCTACAAGGCTAGAAAATGATGCAGTAGGTTGGACTCTATTCAAAAGAAAGATTCAACGTACTCTTTCATACATTTGTGTAATAATCTAGAAAAATAACCTTAGAGGCGTCTTAAAAACCACACACRCTGATGCAAACTGAATACCTCAGCAACAGAAAATCGAGGCACTTCCCTCTGGGGGCTCCTGCTGGAAGGGGGATTCCCTCTCAGAGACCGCGCCAGCTCAGTGCATCTCTGCCATCCCCATGGCCAAGCGTCCACACACGGTCACACTCACAAGAAGAGGTGGACAGAGTTTTCTTTTAAAGCAGACACAGTGATGGGGATAGTCGCAACGACCACCCTTTAAATACAGCCCTGACAGAGGAGTTCTCCATACAGAGGAAGACCTAGGGGTTCCAAAACTAAGCATTGCTGTCTTACAGGATAAGACATATCACATCCAAAGCCTATTTATATATGTTCCTTTTAATTTATGAACACTGGCAAAGTTGTCAAGATTGCAGATTGTTGTTTGGGAAGTAAATTTTATTATGGGAATTTTGACACTGGTGGATTTCACCCTATTCCCAGTGGTGTCTCCTGCTACCGATTTGGGTGGAGGACCTTCAGACAGTGTTAACTTCCAGCCTCAGTTCTGCCAAGCTTTGCTCTTAGTCCTCTACTCATCCTTTCCGTATAGTTCAGGCTGATCCCTCTTTTGCTATGGTTACAATCTCTCCTCAGCAACATTTATAACAAAATTATATCCTTGAGTATTTTATAACAAGAAACTAAGCAGAAACATCTGTTCTTTGAGTAATTTTAAATTAACTGATATTCCTTATTGAACAGTTCCTGCTAAATTCAAAATTCCTCGCTCGCACTTCGTTAGGAATCAGTTGAAAATCTGTCTGCTACCTTAGCGTGAACCCAAGATAACCACCRCAGTAGGGAATCATCCACTGATTCACGATAAAAGGAGCCTACAGAAAGCTGTGCAACTTCTGAGGATGTGTAACCTGGAAGTAACTTCTCCGAGCCTAAAAGGGACCGTGCTATGAATGTTCTGAGAAAGGCAGACGGTGCTGATGGAGTCCCTTGAGGCCGCTCTTCACTGGCAGGCGATGGAGGACCAGATGCAGCAGGGAAGCACCAGCATCCCGCTGGTCGTCCTCGGGTTGCCTCTCTCTGCACATCACTGCAYACCAATACTCGCTTCTCCAACCTCCTGTGACAGATGTGCTCCTTCCCCAGCCCAAACTCACTTTTCACATGTAGATGTCAACCACCAGCGACATTATCCGATCCTGGAAGTTGCCTCCCTGATTTCTTCCCCCACTCAGACATTAACCATCAGTAGCAGTCCTGATGGCTGCATCCTGATGGGGAGATAAGGCCAACTGTGCGTACACACTGGCCAAAATTTCTGAATTGAAAGAATGACTATAAGTCAACCATCTTATCCCACAAACACGAGGACAGCCCAAGAGCTCATTGAGCATTCCCTGTATAGCAGGGACTGCACGCCAGGATCTCCCCTGGAGCAGGGACGCCTCTCAAGGATACTCCTTGGGGTTGAGGGATCCTGGCCACAACAGACTCATTGTAAGTGACTGCAGCGCGCTCTCTTTTTGAGTTTTTATACTTTACTGGCACAACTGTGCACAAATTCCCTTAGTTAYAAACCGTTGACCAGGTCTGGGACTAGGATTGGATCCAGCCGTATCCAGATTCCTCTCAGAAAGGAGTCTGGAAAGCAACGGGGTCCCAACCCCATGACTCAATGGGAGGGTCTCCTTGATAACTCTCTGTACATCCTGTACCCACGCAGTAAATAATAAGTGACCTTGCCATGGAATCTCGTGAAGCCTTTGTCCACATCAGTAAAACCTATTACTGTTTCTTTCATGCAAGTGACATGCGTTGTGTCACTCACGGCCAGCACCACTCGTTCTGTGGCACCCCCAGAGGTTGCTCACAGCCCTGCTCCCACCAGTCCCCTGGTCTTCAGAGCTCTAAGCTACAGACAGACCCAAATCAGAAGGTGTCAGCTTGTGAAAACTGCGCTAACTTCCAGCCTCTCGAGCTGAGCAGCCGCCTCCTGCTTTTCACGGTGATCACGTTTTTGTGCTCCCATCTGTGCTGGCAACTGGAAGAGGGGGAAAAAACAGGTTCTCTGGCTAGGAAATGAGCAAATGTTTGCAAACAGGGTTTAAAAAAAAAAAAAAGAAAAGAGTTTAGAAGGAATTTCCATGGTTCATTTTTCTTTCCATTCCCCAGTACATGCAGAACAACAATAACAATGCCTATGTGTTACAGCAACATGGAGCAAAAAGCGAAGTAAAATGAAATAATATAAAAAAAGTTCATGTTGCTAGCCAAAGTGCAATGAAACACCCCATATTTAATTTAAGTATATATTACTAGCTTCCCACTAAGCCCCTATGAAACAGTGGTTCTACAGCATTACAAACAGTAATTTAAGGACCCTTCATCAAAAGGTTCTTTCTCTGTGGCATATAAAAATGTCTTGAATAATCACTGTGCAATATAAATCTGAACTCCCCCTACTTTTATTTGCTATGCTTAATCGGTATTAAGACAGGATTAACTACTGTTCTGTTTTGATCACACAGTCCCTTAAAATATACATTGGTATATGGGGTTATGAGAGTTAGACCACTCTACTTTAAACAGGATCAAATTAGTCAACTTCAGTGAAGTGGACACTGAATCACTCCTGGATTTTCTCCTTGGATTCCATCACAGACAAACAAATCGAATCGTGTCTCGCCCCCGCCAGCGCATTGCTTCCATTTTCACATGCAGGCTACAGAAGTTGTGCACTCCGTTGTCTTTCATCATGGCACTCGCAGGAGAAACGTGCTACATTCACACAAACATAACCCTCCAACTGAGAGCCACTGTGCTATTTTTTGCACAGCTCTGCAACAATCTTCCTTATTTATGTACAGACACATTTTAGAACTGCCCATACAACACACACCTTCATAAAAATTTTGTTTGCTTATTTTGCAGCCTGCCACCCTCTGCAGATAGTAAAGGATTTTTATGTCAAACTGAATCATTTTGGTTACAGTGTTACACAAAAAGAAGGAGAAGAAACAGCATCTAATAAAAACATGCATTACTTAAGGCAAGATGCTGCATAGCATTTTTTTCCCCCACAGCAAGCATACAGATGTGGAATTTGTCAAAGAACAGATCAAAATGCAGTGCTAAATTCCACATCAGCATGATTTCCCAGATTTTGATATTGCTCTGGTGGCATAGGTGCAGAGGGATAGAGTCAGGAGACACTGGAGGTCACTGCAGGCAATAGGGGGCTAGCCCGGGTCCCTTTTGCTTCTGCATGGGGACCATAATGCAGGTAAAGAAAATGCAGTAGTCACAGTCAGGTTCCAGTGCTAAATCATGGATCATAGAACCATAGAAAGGTTAAGGCTGGAAGGCATCTCTAGAGATCTAGTCCAAGCCCCTGCACATGCATGGTCCCTAAAGCAGATATTAACACTCATGATTTTTTATGTAATGAAGTTGTAGTGAGCACAGGAAAAACAGAAGTCCAGTCTGTGCACAGCCTATATTTTCTTCCAATTCATTGGCAAAGAAAGAAAAAGTGAAGCCCTGCATGATGAAAAAATGTTAATTAGAAATACATTTTGTTTCACCAAGGGGGAAACTATCAAATACGGATGGAGGAAAGCACTGAAGACCACTTTTCAAGTAAAAATAAAAAAAAAGAAGTTGCTTTATCTGAATTATTTTCTTAATCAAATTTGGCTTTTAGTTTTACCGTGACTGAATCCCAAAAGCCCTACCATTCCATGGAAAAACAGTAACTCTCAAGCAGTGGCCAAGGCTAGATAACTACCAGCCATTTTTAAGAGCATTAGAAAAGTCTGTGTTTTCCTGTGCCTCAGAAGGACCTTTCATTTTCACCTGTACCACACAAAGCCTAGAGAGTTTCTGCTGAGCAGAGGGTCTTATCCTCACGGTATCCCTTGGCTGAAGGGTTATAGACCCGTCACATCAACAGATGTAGGTCAGAACTCCTCAGAGTAACGGGAAGGGGACGGGAGCTTCACACAACTGCAGTCTGTTCTGATTGCAAATAATCCCACAGATTCAGTTCGAGGCAGTAATAACGCTGTACTTAAGATGATTACGCATGACTGGGGAAGGCAAGTAGCTATTCTTTGACCTATATCTGAGCAAAACAAGATTCCATCTGTCCAGCTCACAGTGACTTGGGTCAAAACACTCTTTTACAGGYGCCCACACAAACAGCACCCCCAAAATCACAAACATGCTAAACACATCCTGACCATCCTCCCCAGCCTTGATGTTGGGTAGACCAACATGGAGCATACATATCTCCACACCCAGTCTTTATCACTGACTTGGGGGCTCTTCCTGCTAACCAGCTAGTCTGAACTGATCCTCACGAGCAGGTCTCATGCACACACAAACTGCACTGGAAGTACTTATGAGCAGAGCTCAACAAGCAGATGGACCACAGTGACCAGGTCCAGGGCTTGGCCAGACATGCCGCTGACCAGCAGCCATCTTCCTTGCAACTATCCCCTTTTATCTCCCCYTTCCYTCATTTTCCTACACCTGCTYCTCCCTSATCTACCTTGATCTCCTTCCTCTGYCTTTGATTCCTCCTCTGAATTCCCACACCAGCCTAGTACAGTCCCATAATCCCCCTCAGACAACCCAGGARGAGCTGACTCTTTCCCACAAAACCCCCGATAATCACATTTTCCTTCTCCCCCTCTGGTGCAACATCCTGGATTAATCACTTCCAGGTAGCCCTTGAGAGGTCCTGCAACAGCCCATGAATCCATGTCTTCTCGGTCCTGATCTTTGTTACCATCTCTGCTCTCCGTTGTTTGTTAGGGTTCGTTACTGGTTTTAATAAGAGAGAAGCCAAACTCTAATGTGATGCACAACCAGCACAAGTGATCCCTGCTACCACAGCACATTTCCACTGCTTGTTTCCAGAGCCAGATATGAGCAAAGATAATTCTTCTCCCAGTCCAAACACTCAAAATGATGACTCAGATACTAAATACCTATTCTATGGCTTCCCATTTCTCTCTGTCATTTATAGTGACAGTCTTGCTCTCTCTGAATTAAAAAGTCAGTTCTGCTTTGTAATGAATGAAATCAAAATTCACTCTGGTATGCCTAACTTTTCTGCACTTCTAAGCATCATCAGTGTCTCTACTTCGAGATCTTTGTTCCTATTAGTGCTTCTGTAGGGAGAGGCTTGAATTTCAAAACGGTGTTTTGCAGCTTCCGAAATCCTTTAAAATACAGACATGAACCTACCCATAAGTGAGCTGCCTAAACATATATACAGAGGCAAACAACCTGATCACGCTGAAAGAAATGAATATCAATTTTATATTCAAAACATGACCCAGTTCCATGAAAAGACCGAAGAGGTTCTCACAGGGTAGAACTGAATGATTTCTGAAACACAGCTTCCTATAAAAGAGCCAGAAAAAATGCCACAGCAAGAGCTGACGTACTAAATGAGCAGATAATTAGGAGTAATTCCAAAATCCATACTAGAAATTACCCCTATTAGAAACGTTACATTCCTAATAGTTTTAGCTACAGCCATCTTCGCAATTGTGCAGGATGAAACATCCTCGGGCATGTTTCCTTCTCTTTGCAGACTATTCAACTTGCCTACACTGCCAATGTTAAGCAGCCAAAAAAACCATAAACCTCCTCTATCATACACCCTAACACCTGCAGAATCCTGGAGTGTGATCTAATGATCTCACATTCAGGCACAACCTTTCTACCATTTCTCATACTTGCAGTCACAAATGAGTCATCTCTTTAAGCTCCTCTATTAGTAATGCTTTGCTACGTCACTGAGTATGGGAAGTTCCTCTCKGTATCTGTTCTGAGTTGAAACAGCAGAAATGTGTTGTCTGAACTTCAGTTTGGAGGATGGGAACAAACACGCACTTGCGTGCACATGCTCCATGCCATAAACCTGGAGGACACACATCAAGTTACCATTACATCAAGTGTGAYACCACACTGGCTACTCAAGCAGACAGGTTTTAATATCAAAGCACAATGGCCAAATGATTAAAAATGACTTAAACATGTCCCTGCTATCATCAATACGAGGGGACAAAAACCTCCTGACAAGTCACTGCTCTAACAGAAGACACTTCACCTAGGATGGCACAAAATATTCTCCAGAAGTGTCTTTTTCCACTGAATATATGATCACTTAGACTAGATATCTAATTTTAAGATTTCTAAAATTAGCTGAGATAAATCCAGACCTGAGTGCATAACTRCTCACTACATGTTTTCTGAGTTTGTTTAAAATATTATATAGGATTGTGAGCTTCTCRTAGATTTTGCTCCTACATTGCTATCAGCTCTCCAGATTGTCACCAGTAGTGTTTTTTGACATCTCTCCTTGTAAATATGTGAAAATATTKTTCATTACAGRGGGCTAAAATAAAATAARAATAAAGCACTAACTTTTTAACTGCGAAGAATCACTTGAACACTGTATATAATCATTATAAAAATGTATSACAGCTTTTTGTAGGTCAGATTTTCTGACATTTTTAGGCTGATACTATCACTTTGAAGAAAGGATTGTAATTATTTTATGCCTTCTCGATGCATCGTTTTTGTTTGCTGAAATACTACTCTAACAGCAGTGCAAATTAAAGCACAAGACAGTTTAATAATAATTTTCAAGCAAAACCACTCTGTCATTGGCATGAAACTACATGCAAATATATTTTATTTGAAACAAATCTATCGCATGTGTTTAAGCATTAAACAACATAAATTTCTGTCAAACAATAATCTTCCATAAAAAAATCTCTCTTAACTTTTAAATTAGGCAATGGATGAGGAAATTCTGAATAAGTATTCCCATGATGCTACATATTGCCATTTCTGGATTAGGCAAGTTCAGGCTATAAGCACATATGGAAACTGTGTTTTTTATGAGGATGTTACATAGTCAAAAAGGATGATTTCTCAATCAAAACGACACCTCTGTTTAGTAGAACAAGGTTTATGGAACAGCAGCAAGGCTCAGCCTGGGAACATGCAGCAGACACAGGCGCTGCAGTAAGSCCTGGTTAGTATGACCATGCTCACAATTTCTCTATTCCTTTAGAGAAAGAAATTTCTCTATTACTTTCTCCATTATTTTATAAACCTAATGTTTTTGCACAATCTTAGTTTTCTGAAGCTTTCTGTGACTGCACTAACATTGCTCTGACTAGTGAGCAGGCCAAGGCTAAGGTGCCATTCGGGGCAGGAGACGAGGGGTTGGGCCGGAGCGCTAGTTCTGGATTGCCACTGCAGTTACACRGGTGTCATCAACACGTATTTACAAACCAACGGCACCAATCTGAGGCCTGATGAAGGGGAAGGGGAAAACAAAATGGCTCTAGACTCTCCTTTTTCCCATCCCATTCAATATCCATGTGCCCTGCATCATACCACCACAAAAGCCGTTTCCCAAGGATTGACCAGTGGACTGATGGATTGCAACATGTGGCACAATTCCCATGTTTGGTCTTTTCCTAATTATTAGGAACTGGCAAAAGAATCCATTAGAATCAATCAAAAGCTACTAACACAAAGTGTTTCATGCATACTCAATATTCCTATTTAAACCAACAAGTTTACAATTTTGTACATTTGTAAAAAGATAAAGTTAGAGCAATCAGTTTAAAATGTATTCTTCTACTTACAAAATTAAATATTATTTAACTTAAAGCACAATCAAAACCTTCCAAATATGCCCTGATCCTCCCAAAAGCTTTAATGATTGCATGTTAATTCTAAATTCAGAATGTACTAATCCATCTGCTAGCTGTATGATAAGTAGGGACATAACTAGAAAACATAATAAAATGAGAACCGGCCTAATCTTAAAAAGTTTTTTCCTTCAATATCTTTTTAAAATAATTTCAAAGATAGTTTTATATTAATGAGACTTTTCCTCTGCGAGCTGGATATCTATGAGTTCCCTATATATGTTACGCTCAGAYCACATGAAAATAATGCTCTCAAGATTCATCTTCAAATCAATTCACTATCTTAAAATTGGCTTAGTTGTAGTAATGACACATCAAATTAAAAATTAAAAACTGAGTACTCTGCTTTGCAGAAAATCTACACAATACTGGAAATGCATTGGCTTTGTTCTCAGGTCAGCTCTCTAAGAGATTAAATCTTTTAATTATCTGCTACAGAGTAGGAAGCAGAAATCTTAAATCTATTCTGTTCCATTTTTGACCCAGAGAATTAAATTTGACCCCCTTAAAAGCTCATTTAAGCATCATACAGCCAGAGAAATGGCTGGTTTTTTAAAACTATCAAATAACTTTAGTTGAGATAACATTATACTATAGACCAACAACTGAATTTCCACTGGAAGTGTCTGCATCTTGGTATTTTCCTGGACATGCTGCATGACATTCCTCTCCTGCTCCAGCTTTAAATACAATTTTAATAATCTCCAAGTCAATTTTAAAGACTCACCCCCTATATGTGGCATCATGAAGTAAGGCAGGAAGGCTCCTCTGGAGGTCACCTACTTAAACTGCCACTCAACATTGCCCAACTAGATGAGGCTGCTCAAGGCCTCATCCAGTTCAGGTGTGAACACCTCCAAGTACAGAGACCTCCATCTCTCTGTGCAAAGCGTCTCGGTGCTTTCCCGCCTTCCTTGTGAAGTTTCCTCTCCRTATTTCTAATCAGCACATCCCTTCYTGCAAGGTGTWGAGTCTCGTCYCTGTGCCCTTTGCCTCTGAGAAGTCTCCTCTAGCCCCCCAGCAGCAGGAAGGGGATGAATGTGGTGGCATCTCCCACCCGTGTCTCCTCTGCACTGTGGGCAGCCAGTCCCCCAGACTCTTCCCGAGCACCCGTGCTCCATCCTGTATGGGGTGGMACAAAAAGCTTTTCTCTCGGGATCTGTTACGAGGAATTTAGGACCTCCAGGAGAGGGTCTACATTCCTGCTCTGAGCTTGTAGATTTAGACCACTAGATTCTAACAAAATCATCTCATTTTAGACAACTCTCGCCATACATYTCAGGTTAAAAGAATGACTTTTCCCTTATCCCTTTCAGATACAAATGTCAAAACACATTCCTTGCCCCAGAGTGCTGTCYATCAAACAGTCCATCTCCACCGCCTGCCTTCAGCTTGCAGCAGCCTGGCCCCAAAGCAGGCCCTGATAAGACCGCCCTGCAGCAGAAACTTCATTACAATCCTGCAGCTATCAGCCAAGAAATGACCCAGGGGATCCCTCCACCAAAACGGCACCCTGTGRCTGTGCAGAAGCAGGGCTGTCTCTTTACAGCCATGCAAACACCCGGCCTACAAATAAATCCTGGTTTTYAAGGGTCTGCAGGTGATCTGAAGGACCAGGACACAGGAAAGCTGCAGTGATTCTGCTGTGACAGGAGATACCAACCCCTCCAGGCCAGGTGCTGCAGGTCTCCCTGCTGGCACAGACCTTCTTGCAACTTAGACAGCAGGCAGTGAGATGCACACTGCTCATCTAGGAGAATTCGGCGATCTGCCTGATTCCGACACGTGAGCTCGGGAGTTTTGATGGCCATACAAGARGCATTATTAAGTCTTGAAATTTTATCACAACCTTGATATAGCTGATGCCTGGAACACAGTACCATCACTAGGAGATAAGTGATTAGGCAAATTTTTTTTTATATGGTTCYGTCATGATGGCAGAAAAAAAAAGGCTAAAAATAGGATCCATTTCTTCAAGCTTTCTCATCCCTTTCCCAAGTGAAGAGCATTACAAAAAAAGATTTTTAAAAAGTCAGAGACATATCTTCTTTATTTTACAATAGCAAATGTTAACTGTGATTTCTGTCTTAATTTTCTCGCACACGCACATTGCTACTTGCTAGGTAGATCTAAGGCAGGCACAGGGCTCGCACTTGCACACCATCGGGAAAACTGATAATAGCGCAGTAATTATTTTGTAAGATCTTTCTAAATCCTGTTTAACTAGAGCTACACTCAAACACCTCATCCCAGAGCAACAGTGACACCCACATGAAACCACGTGTTTGTGAAACCACGTGTTTGTGAAGCCACTTCTCAGGGCATCTACAAGAGCTGCACCGATCTGCACTCATTGGGGCGGCTGCAACGACAAGGAAAAATACGAGGGTAAAAAAATAAAATTAAAAAATTCCTCACACAGCGAATTACATTCCTCTGCATGCTGGCTAATATCCTCAAGGGGTTCAGAGCATTTCCTCATAACCTCAAGGCAACCCTGGGGCCACAACCGCCCTGTCAAAGTGAGCAGCTTCAACGGACCCACAATGGGGGCCCAGCACCTAGAGCACCGAATCCCGAGCTCTGCCCATCCTTTGCTGTGGTTCCTCCTTCCCAGCCCGCAGGCAAGTGACACAACAGATGCTGCTGAGCCGCCTTAATGCGCTAAGTCGCTCTGCGTTTAATTCTGATGTGGAAAATGTGTCATACTCAAAATAGTTTAGTATGTTAATGTATCACTGTAGTAACCTAAAGCAATCTTTATGGCTCCATTCTAGACCTATCTGCTTACAGATTTTAATGTAAGTAATAATTAAAACCTCCTGCTTTCTTGCTTCCTCTCTGTGCTGCTTGAATGTAGCCTCAACTTCAATTTCTTCAAGCTGAAGAAACAGGGCTGAATGATATGAAAATATCATTTAAAATATATAACTTCCTACTATATTTTATGTACAATTCATTTGCATTAAATGACCAAACCAGCTGCCAGCTTCCAGAATAGCAGATGTGGTTAATGATTTGCAGCATGGGAGTTCACAGATAAGGGGAGCCTGGGGGGTTCAATTTGAAATAATATCATTCTGATACCTATTCCTGCAGCAGAAAGTYGACCAAAGCTCTATCTGGAACAGTCCTGGCAGCAATGTGATCAGTGCAAATCTCTGAAATCTAAAGTATTCTTATAGAAATCAACATTTTTTTTTTTTAAAAAAAAAAGTTCTTGAAATTTAAAATTTCAAGGTAACAAGCACTTCTTAATAATTACAGTATCTGACCCTATTTCTTATTCTTCTTTGATATTGTTCACCATAGTTCACGGCACTATGCATGATGAAAAACTTATCTAGACTTGCATTTGACGACTCATCTCAAAAACATTTACGGAATCAATTTTAGAATCAATTTGAAAATATTACAACAAGTACCTTAAATAAGGAACGTTAGGCAGGGCACATGAATAGAGGCTCTTGTCACCCTCCCAAGTGTACGTCCATTTCAGAAGTAAGGACGAGCTATTATGTCTATTAAACCTAACTCCCTGGCGGGACTGCATCAGACGTTGCAGAGCCCTGTTAGCTGCAAGAACTATAAGCATGTATTAGTAAAATTAATCCTCTGGCACATGGCTGCACTCCTTCGATAAGCCAGCATCCTTCTCATCAGCACTTAGGGTTTCTTCACGCTCTCTGGGCTTGCATAAGATAAATTTAGCTTGCCAGAGCCTTACCCTGATGTGCCACAGAGCATCTGGACAGGTTTTCCCTACGRGGCTGAGGCTACAAGACCGGCTGTGCTTTCATCAGGCACTTACGTGAACAGTTCTGAAAATAATCTTCAAGACTTTAGTAAAGCAACCTATAAATCTAAATCTTTGCAGGACACTTTTTCAAATGCTTATATTTCAAAATATTTCCCAAACCATGTATTTCTCATCCTGGAAGCTCAGTTATCACTTAACATCAATACCCTTATTTGGATGGTAATGAGAATTTACGGCAATAGAAAAGCTGGCTAGCATTTTCATTTACACCAGTTCCATTCATCTTTTTGCTCTTTCTGCTCAAATGCATCTTGCTTGACTTCAGCTGCTTTTTTTCTTGCTTACACCCTGTACAAGTCAGAAGAGGAACAAGCCAACTGTCTGCAAACTGTGCAGTCTTGATTACATAGATGGAAGGGGATCAGCTAGGCAAGTCAGCGTGCACCATGTGGACAACATGCAGCTTCAGCCTCTTCTGGAGTGCTTCAGACTCCTATTTAACCCTCCTCACAGGAGCATGGGAAGCTTGTTGCGTGTCCACACTTCTGCTATTAAAAACAGACGATTCCACGTTATTCTTCACAGGCAAATAAAATAACTAGTGAGAATCTGAATACTATTATATCTCTCTTAAAATAAATTCTGGAGGAAAACAGAGTAGGTTGTCACTAACAGAGCTTGAGGGTGACCAAGGTGTGCATATAAAATACCAAAGAGCCACCCCAGGACTCCCCGTGTCCGCAGTTCTGTCTTCCAGGAAAGCATTTGGGTGAGCAGCCACCTCTAATCTACMTAACCCAGGAGGCAGGAAAGAGGCCAGGAGCAAGAGAAAACCCATCAGGATCGCTGGTTGCAAGCCCAGCAGTTCAGTTAGTGGCTCAGTGACTAGAAAAAGGTCGGTGCACTGTTTTTTTCCTGCTTATTTTCTAGGCAACACAAGTGATGCATGCAAGAAGACCTGAAAGGCAGCATACAGAAGGCAGCTGAATATGAAAGGCAGGCAGAAAAGATCAGCAAAGGCTCCCAAGCTTAGGATCTGGGTAAAATGAAGTTTCATGAAATGCATGAAATCTCTTTGTTTCTAGCAGTAGACAAGACACTAAAAATAATACACCAAATACACCAAATGCTTTATCATATCATTTTTGCAAGTATGCAACTCGTACAGTTGCAAGAGCCTTTTATGTTTACTGAGACTAGAAGGAATAGTTGCTACTAACACGAGTAGGASAGGACATCACCCACACTCGGAAAGCTCAGGAACTCCAGTTAGAGAGGGAACCTGGCAGGAAAAGGAAAACCGTACGTGACCTGTACATGGGCTAGGAAGGGAAGGGAGCTCCTCAACGTCCAATGCTGGGAATGCTCAGACACCTACAACTGCGAAAGAAAACATTCACTTCAGCCTCACGATGGTCAAACGACTACACGTCCCACATCTCCTTCAAATGGTTCAGAGATGCTTTTTCCTCTACAGTTAGTCCATCTCAGCAGTTAGACTGAATTGCTATCTCTTCAGCAACACAGAAAGTCCTAATAAAAGTAAACATTTCAGCTTCCTACTTAAAGCATTTCATAGGAAGGACGTGACCAATTCCTTCGGAACGATGCGGCATTTCCAAACTCGCAGCTCAGCCAGGAGGTTTCCAGAGTTAGTCCGGGCACTTTACAACGCAGAAACCACTGTAATATTCACCCTTGCCAATGCTGAGCTCCAGCGACCTGAGCAGGAGCCAAGCAAGGCATCCTCCCACTCCACACTGCTTTAGAAACTTTGGGGGCTCTGCCTGAACAGAGCATTTTAACCCGAGTTTTCTTCAGTTTGGTTTGGTTCTGTCATTGCATTTCTAACCAAACATGTGTCTTGGACCAGTTTCACTATCTAGACAAATTTACCCAGTAAACAGGTCTGAGTCAGCACAAGCCCTCAGGATCTAAGCAATCCTCACCCCCATAACTATTTCCACACGCTCAGGCCTCTGGTGACACAACGCYGAGAACCCTTATCAGCCTCATCTGCAACGGATTAAGAACATTTTCCAAGTCACCTCTTGCATTAACGCGATGATGACTGATGAAGGGTAGAGAGCCAATTTCTGCAAAGCTTCAGTTGGACTAAGAAAACCTTAAGCCACCTGACACCCTTCAGCACAGCCCTGGCTTCGCTTCACTCTTAGCGCTGATTTGGCTTGATATTTGCCTCCTGTTCCCAGGGCTGCACAAACCAGTTCCTTGGCCTCCATCCCGCTCTCCTGCCCGGCTGGGAAACGGAGGCGAGCAGCACGGAGACGGACGGGGGCTGTTCAGCTTCTCCGCACCCATCTGACACACGGGTCTTGGGCATTCACGGAGGAGGCATTAATTGAACCCTGCCTCTAGGGGACAAGGCTGCGTGTTATCTCCCGCAGTGCTACATCACCTCTAAAGGGCTCTAAACAACTGCCAAGTGACAGGAGCAGCTGCTGGCAGATTCCTTGGTGGGGCTGCAGCGAGGGTGTGGGTACATGCAGCCTTCCCGTATCACATACAAACAAAAACACCACCCGGTTCTGCACAAACAGCTTCTTTTTACACTAATTTACATGTGCAATCCTATTTTCTGCCTGGGGACATCAGTTGCAATCCTGTCTTCTTTCTGGAGTGAAACCTCCTCCTGGATGTGATCCAAAAACCCAACAGAACTGGAGGAGGGGAATATCTAGGCTGTCCAGGGCATGGAGGTAGCAGCAGGAACCTGGCTTGGCTGCAATTGCTTTTTGCAAGCAGAATTCCTCCCTCTCTCCCTCTGCTCAAGCCCTTGGGCMAATTAAGGGCCAGATTTTATTTTTCAAGATTCAGTGGAAGATGACAAACTAATTAAGAATTTGTTTTCCTTTCTCATTTTGGTGGACAAATGTCAGCCAATCATGTCAATTGTAAAGAGCAACCCAAAACGTACCGAGCCTTATAATACCTGTGTCAGGGACACCCGATGGACACAATATTTAATTCAGGCTCCAGTATTTTGGATTCTCTTGGTAGCTTCTTGGCTAAAGCTACCAAATATAAGTCACAAATTGGTTTGCAGCTGCCCTATGCATACAGCTGAATTAACAGTTCACTTCTCATGTGAGTTCTTTGCATACAACTGAAGAATAAACAAAGCCTAACTGTAGTTATCACAATATACACTACCACCATTGGCAACACGAAATTCTACCAAAATGAAGCCCTGACATCAGGGAAAATACATGCCGGAATGATACATCCTACCAAAAAAGGAAGGAATTTCTGCAAAGCATAGCACAAGTTTCCTAATGAGATGATGTTGTCTTTCTGCTGGGGGCTAAAAATAGTATTGCTGCTCATACAGTACACAAAGCTGAAGACAGGATCTCCTCCTAAAGGTTTACAGCCAAGTCAACTGCAGTCAGATGAAATACAGGGAAATTTAATACAACATTTAATACAACCAGGAGCTACCCAATTAATTACAGTATTTGCCTATAGAAGCGTTTTCAATATTTTTATGGCACTAATAATATCCTTAAAGCTCCCTCCTGCGCACCGAGTGCTTGCAGCTCCAGAGATCCTTGCACCCAGTTTTCCACAGCTTTTGCATAGCAGCCAAGCTCAAATGTCAAATAGCTGCTCCCTCTAACAGATCTTCAGTACCTGTTAGCTTTTCACAGTCCAGCGACATCAGCACAGAGGTAATACTTGAAAAGGAGGCTATTCCTTCCCTAGGAAAYACACGGGGGATTCCTGCTTCGCGACAACCCACAGCCTTTCAGTGCATCTTGGGCATCGCGAAAGCCGTCGCCTGGTGGGATCTGGCAGAACCACAGCGAGAGGCCAGGCTAGGTGGGAAAAGCATTTCATGCCTTGCTGTGTGCCGAGGGCTCTGCGAGTGACACTGGGACGCAGAATTTCTTAAATTCCATCTCTGCTTTTGAAGCTTAAGGGAATTAGAGGTCCTCAGCACAACACAGGTTTCAGTCCCAGTGCAATTCCGATTAACAATATGGACAAAATCACATCTGCAGCAGGAGAACCACTTACAAGCACAGCTTTTTGAAGAGGCAGATCTATACTGAAGCTCATTATTATGCTGAGTTCATGCTAATATTTTGCAATTCTCGATTATACAATAAAATTTAGGCCCAGCTATTGAAAAAGAGCTAAAATTTGGCATAATGGGCAAGATGCTACCTTTCTTCAGCCTGGCTTTATATTTTCTACTGAGATGCTATTATCTGCTCTTCTCCTTGGCCCCCACTGCAGGGACTGTTAAATGCTGCTGCAGATAGGATCCTGGGTGACAGAGACCTTCCATCTAAGCTGGTACAGGCATTCTTGTGATCTCAAATAAGGCAAATAATTATGGCGTAGGGCAAAACAAGAAGTTAATGTGAATTTCTAGAAGTCTTTAGGCACATAAATGAACAAGCTGGGTCCAGAGCTACATACCACGGTGCAGTTCACGGCGGTTTCACCCGCAGGTGACAGATGTTTCCGACAGCCCGGGTGCTGATGGAGCAGCCAGATGTTCGGCGCTCATCCGCACAGCTGCAGCTCAGGAGGGGCCGTGCAGCTGTGCACATACAGCCCACGGGAGGGTCTGTGTCTTCTGGGCTCAACAGAGGAACCTTCCCACRGATCTCCTGCAGCTCCACAGGAGCTCCACAGCTTTGCCTCAGAGCACGCAGAGGTCCAGCGCTGCACTGGGCTAACTTCACACTTGGCTCTGGTTGCACAAACCTTTGCCAACCAAGGCCAGAGATTTCATCTCCTCTCCGGGCAACATCTTCAAGGGTTGAGACACTCGCTGCAATTCTTTCTGTTCCTCACTTGCAATTGGCATTTCCCTCGCTACATCTTCAGAGGTGCCTCTTATCCTTTTAGCCCATCCTTGAGAAAAGTCTAGCTCCACCTTCCCCTATATCCACCCATCAGACAGCAATTAGATTCCCCCTTCGCCTTCTCCTCTCCAGCTTGAACAAATCCATCTCTCTTCACCTCTGCCCTGTATGCCAGGTACTCTAGATCTCATCCCTTTCACTGTGCTTGCTCCAAGAGCCTCTGTAAGATTAGAAGGCTGGACTTGATATCAATCAAGTAGGCGGGAACTTTGCACCTAGGTAGGTTCAAGACGACTTAAAACCCATCACCCTTCCTTGTGTACAACCTGTGGTCAGACACAGTTCTGTCACCTTTCCAACGAGAAAGGCAGGACACACTATTTTCCATTCAATGCTGCTTTATTTAGCCGGAGCAGCCAGGAACAGCTGAGCACCCTGAAGCCCTGGCCACACGCACAAACCCTAGATTTGGCACTTCCTGAGCGAACGTGCGCTTCGAGGCTGACGTACAGCCAGGTCACCAGCCAGCAGAACGGGCAGCATATGTGCCAGTCACAGGGCACGGCGCGGGAGCCACTGCCAGACACTGGTGACAGTGAGCAGCACGAAGCCCCAGCTGCTGCAGATTGCCTTGTGCTCTGCTCAGCGATCTGGCTGCAAATCCTCCTGTCTGCAGGGGGACCACTAGCAACACAGCCTGTTTCTGACGCTGCCTTTGCTGCGTTACACCAAGAACCAGCCCTCTGTGTCTGTGCAATTGCTACCGCGGGGTTGTTTCAGGACTGCTGGCGTTCCAAAGGCAAAAGAAACCCMAGAGCAAAGCGGACTCCGCAAGACCACACGAAGCTGAATTTGTCAGCTAAACTTCCCTATCTAAAACACTTGCTGCTCTGTAGAAGGCAAGGAACAAAACTCTGACTTGCAGCTAAATCCAAGCTAAATCTGCAATACCGAGAACATTAACAGGAAAAGAGCTTGACAAGAAAATYTGTAAACAGAACAACATGAGCAAAACACAACTGAGATGAAAACTCAAGAATATTGCTTGTGACTTCTAGAACATTCATCTCMTTTTAACTGCAATATTTGCAACAACCTGGGATTTATAAATGTTGCCCCGAGGAACTTTCTCGACAGAAGTATAAATAAGTTAAGCAAAAGCTGCAGCAGTCGCTGACTCTCCAAACTAATCACAGCACAAAACAGCGCCCAGTCATTTTGCTAATTCAATACTGCTTACCAAAGAAGATCCCAATATGGATTTATACATCAAATAGTAAACTGCCCGATATGTTAATTTTAATATTTATTGCTATTGATGAATCCTCTGGTCACCTGCCTGGGAGGACAGTGGGTATAAYGATCTATTTCTGGAATTGCCAAAAGCTCTTTTATAACAACCWCAGGTAGAACAGAGTCTTTGACTTCTTCTACATGTGATGAGTATCAAACTTTAACCCTTACTACTTCATCGGGGCTTCTACCATGTGAAGAACATCGCAGCTATTTGATTACAATTTTATTGGCAACTTCTGATAAACACTTTGATTACTGCATCTTACCTATATTTAGTTATTTAGTTCCATAAATCAGCCCTGGCAAGAAATAAAATTATTGTTCCTGAACTGATGCGATAAGAGGGAAGAGGAGGAACCTGGGGCAGCTATTTTCTATCCTCTTCTGAAGCATCAGAGATTGATCCATGCTAGAAACAAAATTACAGATGAGGTATTTGGAAACCTTCAAAGAACTGGATACTGTATTTATCAGCAGTTACTATAGAGCAATAACTAAGCTGCCATGCTTGCTCCTCATATTTACCAAGAGGAGTAATTATAGTCTGTTATTGCTCAACATGAACAATATTACTTCTAAAAATAACAGCTTTTAAATAGGAAAATGTCCCTACTACAGGAACATTCAAATGCTTTTAAAATGCAGCTTTTCATTACAAGTCTCTATTGATGCCTTACTATTGAGGAATATTTATTTTCATGGATAATTGCATTTAGGATTTGTTTTCCTTCACTGCAGATCAAGCAACTTGTACTATAAGTACATGAAAATCTCTAGAACAGATCAATTTGTCTAATGCCAGAAGAAGAATTATTTGCTTTGATGGAGAAAGTGGGAAAATGGATCCTGAAGCAGGCAGAAACATTCACTGAATGGAGTATATTTTCATCTCACATTCCTGTTCTAAAATGGAAATATAAATATCGTGCTCRGTGCAAAACAATACGCATCTCAATTTCAGAGCACGAACACCAACTAATAAGCTGTGGAGAAAAAACATCCTAACATTTCAGACGATAGCACTTAAAGGCCTTGAGACACCACTAATAGATTCTGACACAGGGAATAATCTAAATCCAGAACAATTTGCCCCAAGGGTATATTTAAGGATGCAGACGGTGAGCCAACGAGTTGCCCAAGAATCTCAAAGGCCTCTCCACTCCCCCCACCTCACACTGCRCTGCTGGGGAGGTGCATGAGGAAGRAAACAGCTTGGCTGGTCCCACCTGCGCTCACCCAGGCAGTCATCACTGCTGCCCTTGGTTAAGACCCCAMGCTGCAGGTTCCATTTCCCCATCCAAATGGGCTCGTTATTGCAAATGCATGGCTTGGAATCCCACGTTGTAGGGGGGGGAGTTAATGGTACTGGCTCTTTCCCAAGAGGAAAAATGTGGCTGTGAGGTTAAGGTTAGGAGTAGTCAGGAGGGCCACATTTGCACCGCTAATAGCCTGGATCTGGAGGTCTGRGTAGTGGGAAAGGGGATTGATTGGTCAAAGTAGGCAAAACTGGCCAACACTTTGCATACAAGAAAGTAAAAAGGGAGATGGTTACCACAATACTTTTTTGTTTTCTTTCTTTCTTAATTCATTTTATATCAGCCCTTTTTGGTCTCCTGATGAAGGGAAACACCGAGTGCAGAGAACATAGATCACGGGTGTCCTAAGGAGCAAAACCAAAAGTGCATGAGCTTTAGCACCCTATCGCAAGGGCAGCGAGGTGCACGTGTCACGCCAGCGCCTGTTCTCAGCTGCAAACGGGCAAATTAGCAAGAAACGGAGCTTGCTCGGAAAACCTCCGGGTTATTTCGAACAGAGCGGGCTCTCTTTCCAGCGGGTAGACGGCAGGCTCGCCAGGGGATGAGCTCTGCCAGCAGAAGGCAGCAGCTGGTGCAGCTGGGACCCAACCATCTCCTCTGACCTAGTTCATCCCCGTGCAACGTGCGCTCCGTCCCTACAGACTAAGAACGTGATGCCATTAAACAGAGGTCACACATCGAGCTAAAAGCCTTTYCTAAATGGCTGGAAAGAAAAATCTTCACCCAAAACCCTTAGAGAAATGCAGGATATGATTTCCTATTCTACTACAATCTATAAGAAGAAAATATATATTCCATGCAACTTACTCCAATAGAGAGAAATCACCAGCATGAAATATGTGCCATTGCTTAATTTCCCAGATAAACTGTACTGGGGCTAAAATGGCAATAAAATGAAGGAATTTAATTCTGTTGAAGTACAGAGCTTGGATGASTCTGCACGTTCACATGTTCATACTTGACTAGGCTGAGGAGACCTCCAAAACAAGATGACCTCTTTCCACTTCCATCAAGTAACTGAACACTTTCTTTTACTTGTGCTTAAAGGGCTAAAAGTARGAGGAAAAAGATGTATTTTACTGTAAAACACTCTGCGGCCTGAGCAAACCACAGTGTTGTCTCCAGGGAGAATTCCTATTGCTGTATTTGCACATGAGCTTTGACTGAGAATTCAGTGCCTCACAAGCAGAGCAGGAACCAAAGTGATCAATRGTGCAACCTCCCTTGTCACCAGGATCACTAGTTTTGTGCTCCATTTGGGCTSTGACACCCCATTAGCTGCCCTCTGATCCATGCAATCCTATTTTCCCTCAATATAATAGTTTGAGGACTAAGTAGCCATTTGTGTCATGACATCTAATTTAACCTAATCTAAAATGACTTATCTAGCATGTAATTAGCTCTGCGATTCCCTTTTTTTTGCACTTAAATAATAGGCATCATGTTACCCTATTTCTGAAAACTGATGGGAACYTAATTTTCCTCTATCTTAAAAGTTTTAACCTATTCTATTTTTCTCACTATGACTTCAGTTTGAAAGTGCACTAGGAAGCCTCACACATCACACTAAACCTCACAGGCGTGAGGGCAGGGAAGGCACTTTCTTAGATATGGTCTCAGCCAAGAGATCAAGGGTCCACCCCAATGCAAAATATATATATTACCAGCTGAATTCCATATATGTTGAATAATCTAATGATGAAATAAATAGTGATGCATTTTAGCTGTGGTTTACCATGTCACACAAGTATGGTATTAGTTTTAAAATTGCACCACGACTTTGTAGTTCATTAACACAGTTGATGTTCAGAGCACATATTATTGGGGCGTTTCAAATCTCCAGCTATGTACTGCAAAACAAAAGACATGCCAGGAAACACAATCCTTTTCATATTAAAAACCCAACCTAATGGTTAGAGAGGCAGAGGAGCGTCACGGGGCTGTGGAGGTCCCCCTGGCAGGAGCACCTGAGGACATCAGGATACCTCAGCAGCACCAGAGGTGACACAGGGAGTTTTTGGCATAACGAGCACAGGCCCAGACCACTTAGCTCCTTCTCAAGAGCAACAGGAAGACCAAAGGAAAATACTTCTCCAGGACCGCCAAACAGACCAAAATCTCCCGGAACCTCGTCTGGAGCCAGCTGAACTCCACGCTTCACCCTCGTTGTGTTGCAAAGCAGGAAGCRTCTCTAGGTTACGGTACCACCTGAAAGCTCTTTCCTGCGGTAATTCTGATGGAAATCTTCTGTGAGCTGTAAATTCACTTGAATTAATTGCAATAGTAAAGCTGCTGTACAATAGTTGCCTACTGATGTAAACAGATTTTGTAAACAGACACACACAGAACCTGCAAATATCCAAGCTAAAATGATACTTAAAGCAACACTCCAAATGCTGCCAATTTTACTTTAAATAAGAGCTGAGGTCTCTCAGGCAGCTCTTCCTCTACCCTCTCTTTTTTCCCCARGGTGTTATTTTTCTCTCTCCATTTTCACCATTTCATTTACACCCTTTCTGATGCAATTCCTGAGATAAAACTGTATCAAGTCCCATTTGCACTAGCCTCTCATCCACCAACCTTTTCACCGGGTTTATAAGGTATAAGCCTATTTAATTTGCCTTTTAAATATCAYGCAGAGCCAAGCATGGGATTCAATATTCTCTCCACGAGCCCAGCTTCCACCGCCACCAAATCCAAGCATTTCACAGGGCTGTGTTTTCTCCAGCTGAAAATTACAGATCCAAGAATAGGATCCCGCGCTCGGGCCCGGTCCTCTCCAACGCGGATGGAGACACTCGWGTCAACCATCTCGATTCCCCCTGCAGTCAGGAAAGCCGCGTTTCCAGTGCTCGGGTCACTTTTGCCCCCCCGCACAGACACGGGCTCTGCCCCACATCCAGCCCCCCGCCTGGCGGGGCCGGCGCTTTCGGCCGCCCCGGGGGATCCAACCGCTGCGGTTCGGCCCGTGTCCGGGCCCGGCCCCGCTCGCACCCGGCGCGGGGACACCCGCAGCCGCCCCGCTCCTGGGCACGGGCTGCGCCGAGCGCCCACGGGCACCCGCAGACATAAAAGGCGCCGCCAGCTCTCGGAGCCTCCCCTGTCAACCCTAGCACAGGCGCAACCCTGCGTTTGCCTTGAAATCTGCACAGTTTTGTGCCCGTAAGAGACCCCCACCCCTCACCCCAGTGCCACTCAGCACAGAGGAGCGCATGGTCCCCGCGAACCCCCTGTCAAGCAGGGCTCAAACTCGGGGTCACCACGGCAGGATGCAGCGGGGGTAGGGAGGGCAAGGGGACACCCTGCATTGCCCCC
Organism: Eudromia elegans; assembly: GCA_003342815.1. Taxonomy (NCBI): domain Eukaryota; kingdom Metazoa; phylum Chordata; class Aves; order Tinamiformes; family Tinamidae; genus Eudromia; species Eudromia elegans. The sequence goes on along the minus strand of PTEX01000005.1, from coordinate 6,094,775 downwards.
GCCGCCCCGCACCGGRGGTGCCGCAGAGCCCCGGCACGAGGGTCACCCCCGCCCCCCGGGGAGCTCCAGGCTGCGGCATCGCGCAGAGCCTCCCCCATGCACACACACAAATACATACGCGCATTATATATATATGTGCGTATACGTATATAAACACAGAGATACACCCGGGCGGTCCGAAACGCTGGGGTCTGCTCTGCCGGGGGCCCCGTCCGTGTCCCCTACCTGTGCCGGTGCTCATGGCGCGGCAGGAGGCGCCGCCGCCCGTCACCGCTCCGCCCCGCGCGGCTCCCGCCGCAGGCAGGTGCGGCCGCGGGCAGCGCGGGCGGCTCCGCATCCCTCTTCCTTCCCTTCGCGCCATCCCTTCCCTTTTGCCATTCCCGAGGATGACGGAAAGGAGGAGCCGCGGCGCAAAGCCGCACCAGCCCGCGGAACCGGGACGGCCGCGTTTGCGCCAGGCCGCGGCCGCGGGGCTTGCAGCACAACCAGGGTACGAGGCGAGGGGAGGCAGCGCTGGAGCCTCCGCCGCTGCCGCCGTTGGGAACACACGCAGGGCAGGCGGCTTGCCTGCTTGGTCCGTGTTTTAAAGCTGCATCAAAAGTCGGCTGGTGTAGCCGTGAGAGGGACAGCCTTTAGGGAAAATAAACGCAGTCACTGTAACACATCCAGAAGGTGCTGGATGGTGCTATACAGGCGTGTTGCTTTACCAGCTCCTGCAGTGCTGAGCTCAGCCTGCATTTGATGTTACAGAACAGTGTGAGGAAGCTGGAGGACAGAGGAGCCCCATGCTCTGCAATGACACCCATGTGCTTATTCTGTTCTGTTCCTTCAACGGTTTCCTAAAATAAATTGTTTATCTTGAAAGAAAAGGAAACAGTCCAGCCCATCAAACCCTCTACAGTCACCAAGACCCACCCAGGCTCGTGCTGTGACTCAAGCACCAGGAGCTCTCACACTGGTTACACCCAAACCACCCCAACTGGAGGCAGCCTCTAGAGACCATCCAGCAGGGACCCCTAGAGCACAGGGCACAGGGTGGTATCCAGGCAGCTTTGGAGGATCTCCAGAGAAGGAGACTCCACAACCTCTCTGGGCAGCCCGTTCCAGCCCCTGTGGAACCCGGGCCACGTGTGTTCTCTTGGTATTGAAAAGCCTTCCAGGGATTTGTTTTTCTGTTATTTTGTCCAGTTGCTCTTTGAAACTGCATAAACCTTAAGCAACTACAGCATCGCGTAGCAAGGAATTTCATCTCATGTTGTGAAGAATCACCTATTTCTGTTCTGAATCTGCTGTTTGCCACCCTTATTTGATGCCCACTCATTCTTGTGGTAGAAGAGACAACAACCAAAATATTCCTTATGCAATTTTTGTGTCACTCATAAATTTACACACCTTCATCGGATTCCTCCCTTGCCTCCCGTTTAGTCATTCCTTAATGCTGATGACTTGTAACTGCAGCAGTACCAGCTGTCTGTCACTTGTCCGACCTTCGTCCTGGAGTTCCCTTGTTGAGTGCTTAGTACCGTGTTTTACTAAGTTTTTTGCGTTGCCTGTTTTCCATTCTGCCACCCACGTTCCTGTGAAAGCTTTCCTGAGCTGCACGTGCCAGGTGAGCTGCAGGGGCCTCGCAGAACCCCACCAAGGCAGGGATGGCAGGAGAATAAACCTGCTGCGTATCCCGTGAGTGGCACCACTAGAGTGAAATGAAGGCCCCTGTGCAAGAGCAGCCCTCTCGCCTTGTTCCGCAGTCACACCGCCGAGATTGGGCTGCCAGATTTGCAATTTGCAAATTTTAATTTGCAAAAATTGCAATTGCAATTTTAATCCCCTTTGCAAATAATAGAGTTCAAAGTATTCTTTGGGTGATGACAGTTTTGCTGGTGACTAAGAGGCCACTTAGAATTTAAATTAGATGGAACCGAGGTTAAGTTCTTAAGAAACTTCTTTTATTTTTGTACTTGTACTCTAATTACTAGGCTCATTATTCCCTCCAGGTTGCTCTCTTTTGACAGCTATTGTGCCTCTGAAAGGTGAAAAGTAATTTTTCAATTTTATAGTAATTTATTTTAAAGTATTTATATTTTAAATGACAAAATATCCTTCAAATGTGTTCCATAAATTTCCATAAACCTGTCATTTTTCTATTACTTCAAAAATAGCAATTATTTTGTATCACAGGAGACAGAACCTGTCATGACACACTTTCATGACCCCACTTTTACTTTTTACTGATTTTCTTTGGTGCGAGGAAACCTCCCATAAAATACGAATGTTGCAAATATTTATGTTTCTACTTTTTGAGTCATATGTCTCTCAAGAATTCAGGACTTCACTACACTGAAGATTTGTCTCCATTACAGCTGGTAACTACCTGAACTAGCATAATGTTAAATCTAAGCCGGTGTTTGCAACCTGCTTGTGCTTGAGAGCACAGCTACCTCTCTAGCACATTAGTGTTTGCCAAATGCTGCTTTGGGGCATTGGCAATAAATGAAATATACAGAAAATCTGCAGCTACAGAAGAACAACAGACTGGGATCTTAAAATGAGTCTCTGGGTAGGAAAATAAATTGTCGACTATTCATTAAGCCAGGAGTACACATATTTATAAATAATGAATTAGAGGGAAGCAGCCAAAATGAAGTAATAACAAAGCACAACGTGGAGAGGTCTACATTGCAGTACTGAGATGTCTGTCACAACTTTCATGTAAATCTCTCACATTGYGGGTAGAATTACACCAGGAGTTGTAACTTACTACCATCAGTTACAAATCCAAACGCGTCACGATCAGTAGGTCAAATAAAACTCCAAGGCATCAGAAAGAATGAAATAACATCAAAGGGGACGATGGCAGAGGATGAAAGAAATCTCTGTTAGAAGGGGACAATCAAGGATTGTTCCATCATGTCAGCAGGCAGCTTTTGGGAATTTGGCCGGAACAAATAAATTTTAATATCAGAGGCTGCTGCACATGACAGGAAGTCTAGCATGTGATGCCAGTCTAGCACCAATGCATAACTTACAAACAAGAGCGAAGAGCACACAGGTCATAGTAAGGAAATGTGCAGGCATATAGATGCAATGACTAGTTTGGGGAGGGGTCAGTAAAATGAATGAATGATAATAGACATCTGTACACATGCAAAAAAAAAAAAAGAAAAAAACTTTGTTAAAAACGTAGCTTGAGTTTGAGAGGGGCAGAGGAAGCTTGCAGTGATTTCAGTGCAAAGGTACACAGCCTATACTGACAGCAAAATGAATGCTCATGACTGTAAATATTGAAATAATTGTAATTAAGTGCTTCTGTAGCACACCAGCAAGAACTGTATTTCTGATGCACTTCTAGGAGCTAATACTTATGAAGCCTATAATCATGCCCTGCCAGTTTGACTCTGTGGAAAATTATTCTTTATGTGAGGCTAGAGCTTCTCATTTCCAGTAGGTATTTCAATCAATTTGCCTCGAGTCTATTTAACTCTGCGTTTTCCAATAAGGGTTTATGTATGCTGSCTTGATATTGCTTACCTTCACTGCATTTCCAACCCTATCCTCACATCAAAAAAATACTATATGGAGTCTTCTTGGATGATGAAATTCTCACACAGCACCATCTGCAAGTTAAGACTGTGCCTTGCAAGATGCGTGGCAACTTTCACCAAGTTCTGCTGGGGAATATACCTGGGCTTGAAGACATCAATCCTTAGAAAAACACAGCTGTGATGAATGTGCCTGTATATGTCCACAACTACATCAAAGCTGTGGACATATTCTCARTATTGCTTTCCCAGACATTAATGATAAATGTTGAAGGTACCAGTCTGTTTGTAACAGTTAGGCCAAGCTTACCTAARAGTTAATGTAAAACTCTGGGATGGATAACATATGCTCAGAAAGCAACTAGAAAATAAGGAAGAATGGAAACACCATCATTTTTGCTCCAAACACTGACCACCGTGATCTTCAAACATGCATGGAGATGGGCAGTTGTGGAAGTTTGGTATCTATCTGCTCTGACTGTGCTCATGAAGCAGCTCTAGTCCTAACACCATCCTTTTGTACAGCTGTACCTCATACAAGCACACAAATTCCCAACCCATGACCCTCAGGGGGTGTTTGTTTTCCTCCTTCAGTGTGTTCAAAATTTGCTCTCAGGTAACAATAAGAAAAAGCACAGTCTATGTCTGACAGTGCTCACATCGTGGATACCCTCCTGGAAGTATTTAAGCATATTCTTATCTTCCATCACTCCTATCCCTCTGTAAAGGATCGGCATATATTTACCTGCTTCCCATGTAAAGCTTTTTGAGATAACACTGATGACATCATAGAATCATAGAATGGCTAGGGTTGGAAGGGACCTGTAGAGGTCATCTAGTCCAACCCCCCTGCACAYGCAGGGTCCCCTAGAGCATGTGGCACAGGGTGATGTCCAGGCRGGTTTTGAAGATCTCCAGAGAAGGAGACTCCACCACCTCTCTGGGCAGCCTGTTCCAGTGCTCTGTCACCCTCACCGTTAAGAAATTCTTCCTCAAGTTCCTRTGGAACTTTTGGTGCCTCAATTTTTGGCCATTTCCCCTAGTTCTATCACTRGCCACCACTGAGAAGAGGCCAGCCCCCTCCTCCTCACTCCCTTTCTTGAGATATTTATATACATTGATCAGATCCCCTCTCAGTCTTCTCTTCTCCAGGCTGAAGAGGCCCAGCTCTCTCAGCCTTTCCTCATAGGGCAGATGTTCCAGRCCCCTAATCATCTTTGTGGCCCTGCGCTGGACTCTCTCTAGCAGCTCCACGTCCCTCCTGCACTGGGGAGCCCAGAACTGCACACAGTACTCGAGGTGTGGCCTCACCAGGGCTGAGTAGAGGGGCAGAATCACCTCCCTCGACCTGCTGGAGAYGCTCTGCTTAATGCACCCCAAGATCCCATTGGCCTTCTTGGCCACGAKGGCACACTGCTGCCTCATGGTCAACTTGTCGTCCACCAYGACGCCCAGGTCCCTCTCTGCGGGGCTGCTCTCCAGGAGGTCGGTCCCCAGCCTGTAGGCATGTCTAGGGTTATTCCTSCCCAGGTGCAGGACCCTACACTTGCCCTTGTTGAACTTCATGAGGCTATAAGAGCTTCATTGGGCTATAAGAGCTGGCTGTCGGTGTTGTTGCAGTGTTATATCAAATTCCTGGCCTATCCTAGAAATGAAGATCACGAAATACAAACACAGGAGCTACCTCACTTAATTTTAGCAGAAAGGATAAATCCTAAAAGGTTTGCCATTATACCATACATTATTCTTTCATGTACATATTCACATAACTGGATATATGGATATAGGACGCATACCATGCATTTAATGGAGTGAACCTAGGATGTGTTAATGGTGATTATAACTTCTCTTTTCAGTTACATATCCCTAACAGCACTGAGTTACATATCCTTATCAGCATACCGCACATGTTATCTATCATGGCACTAATAAAAATTATGCAGGTCCAGTCTCAAAATGGAAAACTTTGTGTTTATGAAAATTACATTTCACTTAATCAAAAGACCATAAAACACCCCTAAGATAGTGCAATATCTGGAGTTCTTATTTCACATTACTATTGATTTTGCTATACCGTTTCTAAAACATTTTTTTTCCCTACAAAACATTGCATTCAGAACATTCCAAGGCTGGATACTTAGGCAGCAAAAAGTTTTGTACTCACGACATTTATTACTGTCTTTTTATGTTCTTAATGGGGATGTCTTTGGCCAAATGGTCTGTAGAAATAAAGAGATCTACTCACAGAGCTGCAAGAAAAATGGGCTCGCTTTTGCATGCATAAGCCCTTCATCAGGTGACGACTAGAGGGCAGCACTATTTTCAAAAAACACCAACCACTTCCCTCTGCTAGTTTTATCTGGGTGCAGATTTTTATTTTCATTTGCTAAAGTCAAAAGTTGCCATGTAGGATATTCTATACTGTGGATTATTCAGGTGAGTAGACACATTAAACACAAACTACAAGAATACTAAATTAGAGCAAATGAAACTCACATTTTTTTCATTACAACATAACTTTTCTTCCTAGTTTCTTATTTAGGGCCCATTATCAGGGTCCATTATTTTGGGTCCTCCAGGTTCCCTCTAGCACATTCTTCCATAGACCATCAGCAGAAGCAAAATTTAACCTTTTTTCCCCTTAAATCCATTTCAAAGTATCTTTCCTTCACTTTAGATGCCTAAGCAAAAATGCAAWTCCTCAATACCACACCTAACACAGGGCATACCTATATTCTATATCTACTGAAACTGCCATCAATAGAATCCCCTTATGCTATTTTCTAGAACTAATCAAACCACCAAACAGATGACAAAAACTTCAGAGCTGCTGAWTAAGTATTTCAGACCAGAGCTAAGCATTTGAAGTGTTTTCCTGATTAAACTCTTATTATTGCTACCTGAGAACTTCAAGCAGCTGGTAAAGCAATCTTTGAGCAAAGGAAAAAATCAAATCACCTGATTATTCCATAGAAGGAAGCACCCGTTTTCCTTGAATTCCCCACAATGCTATAAAAGGTTTCAGGCTGTTGAGAATAGTAAGTGACTGTAGAACTTCTAGTTTGCCTTTTGGGGAGTTTAAAGCTGAAATTAAATTTAGCCTTTTTTTTTTTCTTCTTCATTGCTTAATGTTTATAAAATAATCTAATGTTGTGGGTTTTTTATTAAAATCAGATGCTAAATTTTTAGGGCTCTATTAAATATTTTGGAGAATTGTTTTAGCAGGTAGTTTTGTAATTGTGATACCTAAGGCAAGCTCCAAGGATTTCTGCTTCACCAGATAGATTTCAGACTTAAAAACAAAAGAAAAAGAGTAGAAGCTAAATCTCTAGATGAGAATCTGTGAATGCAAACTGCCTGGATGCTTTTGGGTTACAGTTATCCAAAAATAAAAGCTTTTTGCAGCATGCCTCAGCCCTAAGTTGTGCCTAGTCAGGGGAAGCTGTTACCTATATGGAACAGAAGACAATTTTGGTGACCCTAGARGGTAAAGGTAGGAAATGATTAATCTTTTAATTGTTAAGTATCAATTCTTTTTCTAGCTGATGAAGCTGCTTTACAAGGTTTCTCCTCTTACATGGAGTGTAAGAACTGCTTCATATCTAGAACAAAACTGGGGATCCTGCACAGACCTTGTTGACTGCCTGGACTTAGATATGAGCTTCCCCTCTTTTTGATGCTTGGAACTTAATGACTTGTAGCCAAAAGTCCTCTCAGGAGTTCTTAAGCTTAGAAGGAAGCTTTTTCAGGTGTCAGTCTTGTCGTGGCTGGTGCTGCTGAGTAATAAACCCAGTAATGTCCATTATTAACAGTTGATAACTGTAAGTAAACACAGTTATTATTTAGGGAGCTAGGTAAATAGCTAAGAATAGGGTTTAAGTAAAGTAACACTTGGATGTTTTGACTCTGCATTTTCCTGCAGACTACAAGGCGACAGCATTTCCTTGCAGGGTGGGGGAATTATGTTTTTCCTTGCGTGTTGTTACTTTCTAAACCAGACTGTGGAGCTGGGTTGTCCCTTCTTAAGCTTTGGGCGAAGTAAAGCTATCCAGATTTCAACCAGGAAGAGGAAAAGATGACTGGGTTCCAGGAGAGACCACTTAAAGTTTTTAGCTAGCTCCATAGAGCAAAAACATACTGCTAAACCTGATCTTATCCAAGTGTTGTATAACCTGAGCGTGAACATGTTAATGCAACTAATATTGATGTATCTTGGTAGACCTCTTAAAATCAATGTAGTTATGTTAATTCTGCCTAGAAAATGGTTGCTACTATAAAGTTCATACTTCAAAATGTATAGATTTCATATCTAGGTGTTGAATTGATTTTTTTTTTCCCCGTTAACTTTACAGTTCAGATTGCATTATATTGCATTTGAAATGTGTACCCATCAGCCACTGGTGAAATAGGGACCCATAGAGACTAATTTAATTGAGGAAGGAGTATCTTGTGTGACTTCAGACAGCAGGAGAGGATCGCTTTATTACAGGACTCAGTGTGGGGAACTTGATAATGTTTAGTGGGCTTGAGATWAAATATATCAGAGAGAAGTTTAGAAATGAGAGTATGAAGACCCTTTGTGCCTAACTCTGGCATTTGCTTTTATTTATCAACAAATAGGGGTTTCAGAACAGCTGCATTCCAGCAGCTTCCTTGAGTGTTAAAGACAGATGTTTTGGTTTCAGGCTAARATATTCAATCATAGGTATGCCTCTAGCAACAATGGAAAAATAGTTAAAACAAAAGGTGAAATTTAGCCTTTATATTAAAATGTGTTGTTTTTTCCAAGTAGAGGCTGCTGTAGGGAAAAGCTGTCAGACAAGCGTGCAGCTGCAGAAGGGCAAACAAACAGGATGATGAAAAGCAATGCCAGAGAGAAACAATTAGAGGAAATGTCATGTTTCTATAAGCAATGTCCTTGTCAGCCTCCTGGCAAAGTGTTTTAATAATGCTGAAAATCAGAGGTGGCCMAACATCAATGGAGGTCTCATGTCTTCGTGCAATATTAATAGTTAAACAAGAAATGTTCTCCAGCCTGGGCTTCAGCATAAGGAAAACATGAGGTGCTACAATTCCCGCAGGAGCAAATATGGGATATAATTACTAGTATGGAAACCTTTCTGTGCTACCTTTGTGTTTTTCCTGTTTGCTACAGTTTGGTCTCTGGAGTTATTTCATGAGGGCAGGTGTTCATCGTTTCCGTACGGTTACCAAATTATACTTCTGTAATGTGGATTGGTGCTGCTCTTAAAAGGCGAGGTGAAGAAACAGATGGTGAAAGGGGATTAAGGAACTATAGTTCAGTTCTTGATCTTGTTACTTGCTTCCTTAAGCAAGCTACCTTTTTGTCCTATTTTTTTTCTTTAAAGATTGTTTGCTTTATGAAATATTTCATGGACAYGCTGCTCAGTGCCTAATGTATAGAGATTCTATAGGGACTGGACCACAGAAACATAGATGATATAAAACCTGTTATTCATTGGAGATAAACTTTTTTAGATTTTTTTCTTAAAATTTAAGTTTCTGGATTCCACATAAAGGAAGAAATAACAGATATTACAGCGTAGAATTGAGGTGTTAAATGCTTGTTCCTGAAAATACAAATAAAATACTGGTCTAACAAAATGTAGGCTGCTTTGAACATCAGTCAGTTGTAAAGCAGTGATATCTGTCATGCTGTGGGCATGGCTACTATATAAATTGAGCAAGATTGGAGCAGCATGGGTTTGTATTCCACACTGTAGCACAATATCAAGCAGAGTGAGATGGGAGGAAGAACTCCTGTGTGATGATTGCCTAGGTAGCCTTCTCYAGTCCCTTGAATACCATCCAACTCATAAGTTCTTGAAGGATGGAGCATTCCCAAGCATATTGCAGGAACAGATTGGCCAATCTGTGCGAAATAGTATTTATAATTCATGTTAACACTGRGTGGCTGGCTAATGTAGGGTAAGCAAGAGTGTGATTTGTAATTAAGCCTTAGTTTATGCAGAGAAGAAACTTTACCTGCATGTTTTGGGAGAAGGTTAGACAGAGGCACAGCCTTGATGGCATCTCAAAGGCCCCAAGGCCCTCGGCTGCTCCATGCAGCCTTCAGGCAGCAGGGGCAGGAGGGAGGGCAGCTTCGCTGCAAACCGTGTTCTCCTGGYACCACCAAGCCCCAGCCTCTGTCTAGCCATGACACGTGTCTCAGGACAGCACCTCAGTGCATGCACATATCCACACATGCAGCCAGGTCATCCCGATGCTGGGATTTGGCTGGTTAGAGATGTTGAAGGTATCAGATGTTTGCGGGGATATGGTCAATTTGTTCTATACCTGCATGGTGTCTGCTGCAATGGGCAGCCCACAGCTGTGGCATTTGGGGCACTCAGTACTTAACTGTATTAAGTGTCTTGTAACTGTGACTAGACTAACTGTATATGAAATTTTGAGTATGTTATTCAAGGAGAGTACGTGAAAATAGTTATCCTCATCTCAGTGTGGAGAAAAGGGAAAACAAGCAGATTTGAATGAGGCTTGTTTCTTTTCAGTTTCTCTTGCCCCCCCCGCCCCTTACCTTTGCGTGACTCACTTGAGATTTGGCCTTTGGGGCCATGATGAAGTTTTTATGATGGGGGGGGGGGAAAACATGCTCTGTGTTTATTCCAAATCAGATTTGCTTAATGCCACAAGCTGATATTGAGCATTTAGTGCTGCACAGTGCATGAAGGACCTGCAAAACTCTATGCATGTYTGCAATTTGAAACCAAATATATCAAAGAGAATTCATCCCCAGATAACTCCTTGTAAAGATTCTTGTAGCTGAGATGATAGCAAAAAGGTTAATTCTGTGATCAAAAGCAAAGAGGAATCGAAACCTTGTACTCTGTCTGAAGGACTACTTGTTATTTGTGTGAACAATGCTTGCTTAGCACAAGGATCTGGATCCGTCCCACAGAGCCTTTTAGCTGCTAATGCAAAATGCCAAAATGAATTATTGCTCTGAAAAGYCAACCTTCCAGCACATTTGATGCACTTCTGCTTTGCATAATGAACTTTACTCATGATTTTTTTTAAAGTTTGTGAATTAACAGCATCAGTTAATAGACAACTTTTTGTTCTTACCACATTCAAGCTGGGCTGTGCAATCAACAGGAAAGATAAGAAGGTCAAACAGGAAGAGCTGTATTGGAGTCAGCTCCGAGCAGAGCTCAGGACGGCACAGATCGCTCTGTTTACTGGCATGTTACAACAAACCTCTTCCAAAAGGTAGGAAAAATAATGCTATATATCTGCCTGCTTTTCTGTTACTATATTTTAGGTGCTTGTGGTCTAGCATTTGACTGTAGTTTTACTGTCAATCTGTTAGCCATTGTAGACAGCTAAGGATATAATTTCAATAACACTGAAAACTTTGTGCTGATACTGAAATAACAAAAAAATACTTGCAAGTGTGACCATGAATGTGCTCACTGAATGTGACTGTATTCTCTGCTCTAGGCAATGTTGTCAGCTGAGCTGCTGTTTAGAAACAGAAGTGATTCTTCCTTCTTCTGCATTTGCCTGCCATAGGCCAAACTCTGTCAGATCCAGCACTCAAAATGAGGTGTTGAGATCAGTAGATGTCACTTYCAGTTTTCTAACAGTGATATGACTTTTTGCAGAAGTAATGGTGAAAAATGAATATATTCCATCAGTTGCCAAATTGCAGATTTGAGTCCCGAGTTTTTGGCATCAAATTTGGACCTACTGTAATATTCAAAGCTGAGTGTACAGTTGGTGACTTGCAGGTGAAAAGGAATGCATTTCAGTGCTGCTGTCAAGAAAATAAATCTTGAGAACTTCTATAGAAATCTACTGCATCTTTCAAACTCAGTGCTTTCTAGTTCTTTTTGGACTAAAAATGAACTACAACACAGCTAACTAATCTAAAATCACAAACTAGCCAAAAATGCCTTTAGTGATACAGTTATCTTCCATTTCCAGAGGGCACTTGGATTCCTAAGTCCATTTAACTTGACCACAGATTCTCATGTAAGGTCTGCAGGGCATGGAGAAGACAAAGCAGAGCATAGGACTGAGGGGTGTGCACAGGCAAATGTACTTTTGATGACAATGTTACTGTTTGCAAGGTTTTATGATGATGATGTGACAGATTTCACCAGTTGTCCTGCCTGATTTGAGAACCTGGCGGAACCCGGAGAGCTGCATGAGACAAGGATAGGACCTTGGGGGCTACCACACCCCCTGGGTAGAGGGACAGTGATTAGAAGGGTCCAGAGACTTTAAATTTAGTTTTGCACCTTGGCTACRAGAGGCTCAGGTGAAATGAAGAAGGAAAAAGGACCTCTGTTCCTTCTTAGGTGTACCCTTAAAGGTAGGGATTGATGAACAGAGGAGCAATGAAAGTAATGTTGTATCACCCAAGTGTTTCCCAGTACATATGAGTATTACCCTTGGGGTAGATTAAGSAGGCAGTAAGTTCAGCTGTCTGAGTTCACGAAGTGCTGAACTCTTCAGCTCTTTTCTCAGTGCCTTATAGAATTCCTACGTGCTACAAACGCCTTGTCTTGATTTCCGTATCTATAAAACTAGAACAGCTATAGCTGCCACAGATAACTCGGAGCTAAGTGTTACTAAGTTCTCCTGAGCATCTTAATGGGAAAATGACCATGACAGAGAAATGTGGTTATTGAGTGCAGCTTTATAAGCAACTAGTTAAAATATAACTTATATTTTAAAAATCTGGGACCCTTTCTCATMATTAGAAATATCTTCCAAGACAGAACAAAACACAAACCTGTTCTGCAGTTGTTACTACTTTTTAAACCATTTTTAATGGGAATAAACTGTCAGGAGATTTAAAATGGTGATCAAATAATGTTTTGTCTCTTTTTAAACTCCTTAGAGGCAGAAAAACTCTAAATCTACATAGCCAAGGAAATGGAAAATGCCAAGCTATGTTTTCTTTAAAGTTGTGTTTAAAAACAGAGATAGAGGCACTCASTGAAAAGGAAGTAGCAACAGAGGAAAAGGCATGATAACAGAATTGTTCTGTGTAACTTGCAGTAGGAAAGAAGTGTCCTGTTTCCCTACTGTGTTCCCCAGCTGCTGAGCGGGGCCTCTTTGGCATCTTGTGCTCAGCAAGAGGGAGAGGGGAGGGTGGAACGACCTTCAGAGCCTGGTGAGGAGCTCGCCGTGGTCCCATGCAGGACCATGTGCCCTGTAAATTCCAGCTGCAGGGAGGGCTGATGCGAGTGAACCTCTCCTGGAGGAGCTTGAGCTGTCCGGCTTCTGTGTCGGGTCTCTGCCACTCATGTTCCTTACAAATGCCTTGCTTAGAAAGTGAGGCTTCCTCAGACTGGTGCAAAGTGTTACCTTTCTATGAATACTTCTGAAATGGAAGTTGGTCCATTGTCTGGAGAAATGGGGGAGATAAAGGGTTTTTATTATTATTTACCAATATACTGCAATATATTCTTTGAGACTTGGCCAAAAAATATGAGGTTATCTAAATGAAAAGTAAAGTCTTTTGTCAGTGCATGTAAATGTAGATTTTTTTATAAGAACTAGTTATAAAAGACAAATGCACTTTCTGTCAAATACTGGATCAAATCTTTAATCTATGTCTTCATACTGTCTCTGTTGCTATCACAAACTTGCTAGAAGTTAGGGTTAGGAAAAATCTTGGAAAGTGAGGGAATGAAACACAGAAGTGTGAAGTTTAGTATCTTCTCTAAATTTGTCTTAGCTTTTTTTCTCTTGGTACCTCTGAATCTGTTTCTAACTTGCATCGAAGACTATTCAATAAGTGCTGAGAGAACAATAAATACGGTGATATACTTTAGCACTGCTTATATATTGCAAATTTGGTCTTTGGAGAACTTACTGTCAAAGTTGAATAGTAAAAGGGTATAAAGCAATATGCTTCAAAWCAGATTTTTTTTGTTTGGTGTTATATTTGTGCTTATACTCCAAATGAACACTTAAAGCCTACRTGAGCTAGGTGCACAGCTACAAGTTCTTTACTATTTCATTTTTGGTGGTTAGAGCTGCCCAGGCTCACGATTGATAGCCAAGGTAAACATTAAGGATGGGAAAGGAGATTGCAGAGGAGAGCATGGCTATCAAATGTATTAGAGATTAATTTTCACTCTCTCTTGGAAGAACCAAGAGGAAATAGTGATTGGGACATACTGCTTTTCCTTTTCTCTCATGTTGAGTTTAGGATGTAAGTTAGGATCTAAGATAGACTCAGTCTTGAGCAGATCACATCCATCCTGATCTATTCAAAAGTCCCACTTGCCCTGTGCCTTTGCAGCACCCTGCTAAAGACGTTCACTCATGATCTTGTTTATACATGTGACCTTTACAACATGGGGGCACTCAAGCAGGGGACAGAAGGTTAATTGGTGTCTTTTCTCTAACTCATCCTTTGAATTCCTGAAATTCTAGTCCCAGACGTATTGTACGCTTTTTTCCTAAGTCTTGTTGAAGATATTTCTGTTCGTAGGTAGAAATGATGGAAAACACTGATAGAATGAATGATGAATTTCACTTCTGAAATTAGTAATTCTGATCTAAAAATATCTGATTTGATGAAACTTAAACAACTGCATCTGGGTTTTAACTCTTCATATTGCAGTATTTCTTTATGAACATCATATTCATAAAAAATGTATGTAATTCATAAGAGTGAAAAGCACAACGTATTAAAATATGGTCATGGTAAAATGCTGCAAGCATTAGTAGCTACTATAATGGGTCTTTGTTTAAGAAAAAGATCAGCTGCATACATGACGAAGTATATCCCTGGCAACTTAAAGTTTAGGTTGTGGCAGGCCTGTATCCTGTGGCATTACCCTATCATATATTGAACAGAAAGGAAAAATAATCCAGGCAAGTCAGAAGGGGATATTAGGAGGAATGTGTGTTAGGTGACAGGACTAACATAAAATCGAACCTGTGTCTTTATATTAATCACTTAGTGGCATTAGAGAGCCAGTGTAAGTCATGGATCTAAGTATCAGCATGGCCTGTGCTGACTACATGAATCCTGCAGATGTTCTGGAGGATGGTCTGGCTCCACTAGTCTCAACCTGAAACCTACATAGCTTGTGCCCAAGAAATCAGCAGAATGTCTCTGGTCAGCAACTGCAGAGGAAGCAGTGAAGCTTGCAATTACTTGTGCTCTACTTCTAATCACTTTTCCTGGTGTTCATGTCTTGCTGCTAGACTCAGCAGTCAGCCTCAGTAATTTCTTTACATATCCTTATATTTGCATCCTTTTATACCAGCCTTCCTGCACTGTGGTTTCTTCACAGGATTCATTCTTTAACTGGATCTATTAAAAACCTGCCCACTTGTTTGCATGAAGTACACAGCACGTGTTCTGTCCCTGTCACCTTTGTTGAATCACTGAGATTTTCCCCTGCATTGCTTCTATMAGTGTGCACAAGCACTATCCCTGCGAGGCTCCCTATAAAGCTGGCCAAGAATGAATAATTAGCAATGGTCACAAGTACATTTCACTGCAGGCCTTAGATTGTCACTATTGGTCAAATCTTCCCTTTGCCTTATTTTGAAGGCAGTGATGCCAGCTGACCGTAAGAGCTTTTTTTTCTGGGATGAGTTTAGATATTGGGCAACAATTTCCCCTGAGAGGATTAAAACAAAACTTAGAAATTGGTACTGGGAATTCTTAAAGGCATATATGAAAAACTTGAGCTAATTTCTGATGAGGTATTTTGAAACTGATTTTCCTCCCTCTCCCCTGCTCTGCAGTGAGGAATGCAAAGGTGTCAGGGAGGTAAAATGCCGTGCCTAGGATTAAAATTCAAGTGCAGCAATGACAAATGGCAGGAAGGCATTTCCTTCCCTTCTCACTTTTTCCTTCCCTTCTCACTTATTCCAGTGTGACCATTTCCTGCTTTGCCTTGGTTCCTGCATTCAGTGGTGCCTTCCTGCCTTCACCATCTGTATCTTTGGTACCTGTAGCTTTTCCTTTAATAGCCAGCTACTGTGTTTTTGAGCACTACTTTTATTCCTTGAAGTTTTGTGTAATTGATCCCACTTCAAGTACCCATTGAAATTAAAAACAGAAGTTGTATTTTCTGTTGTCAGTGATTACTTTACCTGTGTTATATCCTTCTATGTTTTCTGTCCCTCAATTCCTTATGGAATGGATCCTCTGTCTTGGTAGCTTGCTCGACAATCCTTTCTTTTGCCTATGACAATTAAAAATTCCCCTTGCAGGAGAGGGACAGCTCTTGAACAACATCATATATGCTTAGATTTTTTTTTTTTTAATATGCTACATTTTTTTCCTCAGGTTTCTGATGATGTTAATTGAGTTGCTGTGAGGAGTCGCAAGTTATGGAGGGGGCAGCAGCAGTGGAAGGCAGCGCATCTGTGCTCAGGTTCCATGTGGCTATGGAGGAGGAGGGAATCCTTGCTAGTCCAGAGGGAAGGCAAGATGGTAATTTGGAAAAGGAAAACGCAGAGCAGGGAAGCTGGATGTCTGAATGGAAGTGTGAGGAGGTCGATGCTGTCGTAAATGTTGTCAGTAATGAAGATGAGAAGGATCCTTTGCAAGAACAAATGGGTAAGACCGATCATTATCTCCTGGTCGCTCTGCTATTTACTTTTCTTTATATTTAAATTGCTATATTTTCAAAAACTTCTTGCTGTGCTCAAGCAGCACTATCACATGCTTTTCTTTTGAGCTTCCTTCTGAAATACTTCTATAATCACTAAATGCAACAGAACAGCTGTATTTCTGCCATGGATATGCTGTGTGGATTGRCATATTAAATGATCTATATTCATGTTAAATAGACAAAAAAAATATATCTGTTACAGCTAAAATTAGATTGAGATGAAAAAAATTATTTAAATCAAAGAGCAATAATACTGAAAATTACTACTTTTTCTAGGCCTTACTCACTTTCTTCTTTGAAGCTTACATAATAAAAAAGATGAATTGGAATGCATGCTTCCATTTCATTAAAATCTTGATTCCCTTTTCTTCATACGAAGATGTAAATGAAAACCTATGGCATTTGCGGGGTAGAGGGGAGAAAGGAGGAAAAAGCCCACCACCACCAACATGCAGATATTTTTGTGGGTATAATAGTAGAGCTCCAAAAGGATTTAAATAGCTGTTTTCTCAAAATTAGTGAATGAACCTAATTTAATAGTAGGCATGAGAGCTTTCTGAGTGGGAAAATACCTTAAGCAATCATAATGAAATAGAATGTCACATGGCTAAGAACATGTCCTTCTGTTCACAGCTAACTCTACTGATATCTAAAAACACCAGGTGCAAGTATCCCAGACAGTATTAAGGAGCAGTTTTCAAACAGGGTATTACCTCCTGAATAATAATGTTTCAATGAATTCCTTTCAGGTGAAGTCCACTTATGGTACTATAGAAATAATAATAATGGTAAATTTTTCTGTTTTTTCAACTGCTGAATGAAGATCAAAGTGATGACATGCTGTCATAGTTTTGACAAYTGCCTTGTCTCTTTCTGACTAAACAGCAAAAGCAGAACTAGAACTAAGAATTAGCACTAAATCTGGATCCGAAGTTGTGCTCAGTGTTTGTTAAACTCTGTTAGCCTAGATTCCAGCTATTTTACAGCCAGATTTCACTTTGGCTTGAGCCAAAGCCCAAGTGCCATGCTTGGGCATTTAAATTTCTAGTGCTGCTGTAATTTGACAATTCAACTTACAGGCAATTGCTTTACTAGTTACTACTTATTTTCATAAGCAGTAGGAAAATGCTTTGCTTATGGATTGTAATCTGTTTGCTTGCCTCTACTTTTTCATACAACTTCAAAAGAAGACTGACATTATGCCTTTATACTAATTGCACCTATGTTTTTCTGAAGGCAGAGCTGCAGGGGCAAATGTCTTTTATATGAAAATTAGGAAACAGATTGTCCATTTTGCATTATAAACTTTAGTTGATTTTTTTTTTACAATGGTACCTGCTCTCTCCAGGTATTAAATTTGTTCTAAATATAAATTGGGGTACTATTTCTCATAAATTGGTAGGAGACACTGCTGTCCCTGACTTCATCCACCAAAGATCTGGCAGAGACCAACTTTTAGTATAGGTGAAAAGAGAGAAGGGAAACACCAACATGAACTCTTGCTTGGTCTCATATGGGACTTCTGATTTCCACTAATTCTCCATCTTGAAACAGCATGTGAAAATGAGGAAATGAATATCTAGCTTCCTCCCCAGCAGGAGGGAAATGATATTCAGATATTTTTGGTACTTTCCCATTGAATTGTAGAGCAGGGAGGAAGAAAGATCTAACCAGATGGATTCTTTAGCAATTCTCTAGGTCCACAAGCTCTTTGAAAATATGGTTATTTTGTGCAATTTATGTAGACTTTGAAAATGTGCTTAGCCATCTCTTTTATTTGTTAGGATATTCTCAAAATGAAAAATGCACAGATGTCAGTTCAAGGACATTTATGAGTCAAGCAGAGAGTTTTCCAACTGGTAAGACCACTTTTTTATTATTATTATTACTAGGTCTTTTGAACATAACATATTGTTATTGCTTCCTTTTTAAACCTGAAATTACATCAACAGCATTTGCAGTTTTTGTTCCTGTAACTGACAACATGCTTTATGACACCTACAAATATCTAACTTCCACATAAGATTTTTGGAAGCTTCTTATAAAATTAGAAAAGTAACATTGACATAAGAGACAAAAAAAGTTAGGGGTTATATAGGAGTCACTAATAAATAAAGGCAAATTAAGAGATGGTGCTTATTTTTAAGTGTGGGTTCTACTGCTTTAAATATTGCATTTATTCTTGCATGGCCCTTCTGGAGTTCAAAACATAAAATGATGCATTTTTCATATAGCCAGGATAAAGTGCTTCAGTAAGTAGGTATAGTAAAATTCCTGTCTGGAGGGCTCATGTCCTACTGTAGGACATGAAGAGGTAGTTAAATATCCTTGTTTATGGAGGAGGAATGATAAAACTGACTTATTTAGCTCATCTGTTTCTAAAGGAAATGCGCAAATTCATCTGTGTGAACTGTTTTATGTTTCTCCCTTAAAGCACTCTAACACCAAAACGTAGATGATTTCTGATAACATAGTATGGCTTGATGCTTGAGGTTTAAAAAAACAGAAAACCCTCCCTGGCAGTCTGTCTGGTTTCAGGATTTGAAGGAAGCTTGCACAGAGCATAAATAGCCATAACTCTTATTGAACTGAGGGCAGGTCCTGAATCTAATTTGGTGGATTCTGCACTGAAAATACTGGAGCTGATAAGTGGATTGTGCCTTATGCTTGATCTGATAAACCACATTGGTTGTTCGATTTTCCTCCCCAGACATAAGTTATGTGCAGTGAAGCTACTTGTGCTTAACTGTCTGTTTACGTCTCACTAAGCACAAATTTACTTTCATCCCTACAGAACCTGGGTTCTTTTTAATTGAGATTGTAGACTGAAGCTTATTAAAGCAGGCAGGAAGATTAACCTGGGTGGTGTTGGTTTTTGGACCACATTTTATTTTCATGAGCTATTATTAATTGTCACTTCAGTAAAAGAAGCTTTGTTAAGGTCATTTCAATTTAATTATTTCAGTAACACTAAATCTACCTGAGACTTAAAAATGTAACTGTAGAAACATGATTTAACTCACAACTCAAGTGTGTAAAATAAATTTGAGCTTTTAGGTAAGTCTTTTTCTGTGTTGATTTTTTTCTTTTTACATCCTTAAAGGAAATTAGATGATTATTGTAAACTAAGTGAGATGAGGAATGTTTAAAAATTTTTGCTTTTGTTCTTTTTACATGGATTATATGACAATATCTAAACTGAGAGATCTTGTAATTCAGTAATACTATTTTGTAACTCTGAGCTACTGTTATTCTTTACCTTAGTGAGGACAATTTAGGCTTGATTCACTCACGAGTATTCTAAGAGTTCTTGGAATACTTTAGGATATACATGAATCCCATTTACTGTTAGAAGTGTTTTATTCCTACATTTGCAATTGTATTTTTTACTGAGCRAGGATTATTGATATGTATGTGCTGCACATCTGAAAATCAAGTGTAACTTTTTACCTTATGAATATGCTTTATTACTGTTAAGCTAAATTGATAGAAGTATAAATGAAAGTAGCTTTATTGAAGATGCTTTCTAGCTGAAGTGCTGGCTAAGTAAATAGGGGTATATCCTTAGCAGTTGTAAAAACTTCTCATTGATGATAGGCTTGAGTACAGGTATCTGTGTTCCTTCAGACTGGCTGGGGAGATCAATTGAGCTTCCAGACAGATTCTTTTTATCTTGGCCACTGCTGAATCAGCCTGGTTTGAAAAAGATTTTCTTTTCATACAGTTTTTAGCTGCCTTCTGATGCAGTAGAGGATGACATGCCAGATAACTGAATTCTGATTAGCACTAAGAATCAACTTGCCAAGCTGTAGTCTGCAGGTTTTTGGCTTGTTGCTTGTGATGCCATTATTTAATGTTTGTCTCAGTTTTAAAATAAGCACTTGATACTGGGAATGCTGGACGTGTTCTCAGTGTCTGTAGAATGAACTTGATAGTTTAAGACTCTGCTTAGTTTTTGGGGGATGGAGAAAGCAGAACAAAGTATTAGTTGTTCCCCAAAATTCAGATCTTCATGGTAAAGCTAAAGCCTTTTTGCAATTGAGGGGGGAAAAAAAACCTTCCATGTTTTAAGTAAAGCTGCCAAATCTATAGAGTTGGTTCTTAATGTAGACTCTGCCTTTGATAAAACCTTTTGGAAAGTCCGATTCTTCCTCGTTGCAAAACTTGTACTGTAAATGGATTTCCTTCTCCAGATATCTCCTTGAAGTTAACTGCAGTAAGACGAAAAAGTGGATGTTCTGATCCCAGGCTCCAAAGACAGCTAAGGGGACGACTTCGTCTTCTGGAAAATGACAGCAGGGAGGTCATGGCAGTCTTCGGTGTAAGTCATTTGTGCAGGAGTTGAGTTGTACCTCTTCTCAGGATACCATCCTGTGGTTCTGAACTCATTTGTGAAGTTCTGAGGTCCCATCTCATCTGTGCTGTATGCCTGAATGTGAATGGCTCCTCTCCAAGGCCATTCACCATCTAGACTTGTTAGATACGCTGGACTATTGAGAGACAGGATCACTGATTTCATGCAGTGTAAATAAGCTTCGCTAAGTGAAATATTTAAGGGTCTTATTTGAAATATCTAATTTGAGATTTGATTTTTTTCTCARTTGAAATAGCTACTCATTTGTTAAATTTCCCTCAGACTGATTCTTTGCCTCAGTTTCTAATTGCATAAACAGTTCCATAAAAGCCACCTAGAATGCCTGCTGCTAAGCCAAAGAGGATGTTTGAAGAATAGTATCAGTACTATACTGACTAGGACTAGATAACTGTACTTTTAAATTGCTCTCAGTGTTGGTCTGGTTTTAGGGTAGTGAGGGAATAGGAGAGCTATGAGAAGGAGAGGAGGGAAAAAGGCTATAAATAGACTAGATTTTTGAGACCAGGAAACAGCCTAGGAAAAGAACTGTCAATGAAGCCAGAAGTTCAGTTAAAGTTCCTTAGAATTATTTTGATATTGAGCAGTGTATGAAGCCCCGAGGCTGAGATTTTAGCATGTATTGGCAATTTGTCAATAGATTTCAGGCTTTCATTAATATTTAATCTGCTGTAGAAAGGGGCTTGCACAAGATCAAAGCAGTAGGGAGGCGTGCCTATTAGAGGAGGCTTGAATCAGACTTTTGTTTTCCAAGATGAATTTGTCTTTAATCCATTGTGTGAATTAAAAATATAGAAATCAGAATGAATTCAGAGGTGATGTAAAATCTAGTCAAAAACAGTGGATCAAGCTCTTTTGCTTTGACTGCATAACTTTGAGGGACAAGTTCTGTGTGGAACTAGGATCAGTTTCTTTCAGTTCCCTATTGCCTTTTAAAGACTCATTACAAGTTTGATGTGACAGCCTGTATCCTTGTTCCTATCAGGAAATGATATAGTAACTTTATACCTGTTTAGTTTTGTATCTGATTTATTTCCCAAATACTGGTTCAGCTTTTTGAGTCAAATTGTCATAATTTCTTGCATTTGCCCACGAGATGGTAACCAGCATCACTGGAGAGCCCCCGTTTTAAAGATCTAACTGAAGGGCAATCGGACAAGCAGTCRCAGGTTCCGGCTGATTGGCTCAAAGCTATTTAAATGTTGCATTGCAATTATTTGAAAGTTCATGTAGTTCTCACTTATTATTGCTGAAATCCCTGATAAGCCTTCATTATAATTTACATTGATCATTGTTCATCTTATTAAATTGTAAAATCTCATGACTTCCTAGCGATGTGAACACATGAGAAGCTTCTGAGCTTTTCCAATATCTGTTTGCAGCATATACTTTATTTTCAGTCCTGAGGAGCAAAGGATCTTAATACATCCTATTTAATCTTAATGTATAAAAAGAGTAAACTAGGAAATGTTTCCTAAATGRTGATCAGTGTTGCCTCTGCAACAACAATGAAGCTACCAGATTCTGACTAATATCTGATATCAGACTATATCTGATATTTTTAAAGGTATAGGTAAAATGTTGCATAGCTTTTACTCCCTTCCATTACATGGTGTTTCAGCATGTGGTTTAATGAGAAATTTTGCTTATTTCATCTGATGTTGATGTAGATGCAATAAATATTTTTTTTATTTTATTTTAGGAGCTCTCGGCTAGATTGCTTTCTATTCACAGTGACCGAGATCTAATAGTAGTGACATTTAAAACTTTTGAAGAAATATGGAAGTTTCTAACCTACTATACACTTGGTAAAGCTACTTCACCATACTACAGTTCAACATGCTTCTGTCTTATTATTCTGTACACAGATAAATGTTATTGARCTTATTAATGTTGATGGGGGCTGGAAAGAACCCCCTCCAAGATAGGCCAAGGCATGGTCTTCTCTTTCCATGGTATCACGGACAGAAAATTTGTTTAACACTTAATGTGGTTTGAGTCCAAACCACCAAAATTAGCTATAGCCTGTGATTCAGTGGATGCAATTTAGTCAGTACTAGGAAGCAAAGATATATGTTACGGGTTAAACTACTATTGAATGATCTGAATGCCAACTCCATTCTCTGAGTTTTTTTCCGTAGCTAAACTACAGCACTAAAGTTTTTTAAAATTCTTTTCTTCTAGGCTTTATAAGTCACTGTATGGAGAATTTATTCCTAGATCCATCTTTCTGGCTCTCTTCTCAAGAAGAGGAAGAAAGAGGCATAGAAGTCTATATAAATGAGAATTCTTTAAATTTGATGTACAGAAGTCTGCTAGCACAGGAAGGTAGGAAAAACTGCATGCACTAAAACAAAATTTAAACATGCAACTTTACTTAATCCTTTAAAAAAAGGTTATTGTTTGTTGAATTTGAAATACCATTGAAATCTATTGATTTCAAGGGCACCAGAAAGAAGAGGAACAACCATATTATTGAATTCGGAATTGAGCAGTATGAAAAGAGAAACGGATGTACAGCCAACCCACAAATAAAAGGCCTAGGCAGGGCTATATACTCCAACCTGCATAATACTGCCCCAGGTCCTAGTGGTGTTTGAGGGAAATGGATTGCAGAGGGGCCAGGTTCATGTGCTTTCTACACAGAGCAACATCTACCGCTGCAGTCGGAGGCCACGCTGGGCCTGACGAGTTGTTGACCAATGCAGTAGAAACATCCCTTCCAGCTCTTCTGTTCTGTAGGGAATACTGCTATATATAGCAAGTTGGTTGTTTAAAACTGAATGTTATTGATGCTCTTGAAGATTGTAAAGCCTGTGTGACACTAAAACATTATGATAAAATGGCATCTGCTACACTGCTTTCTTCCCAGGGGCATTTTTTGTTTTAAGTCCTGACAATCTGATAACAAAGATAACGGCTACAGACAACCAAATAAACATTAACTGTAAGAATGGGRCTCTTGCTGAAGATGCATCAGGTGGATGTGGGGATGGTGACATGACCATGTTGTTGAATCTTCCTTCAGAGCCATTGATCCCTTTTCATCAGTAGGTATCCGACTTTACCTATTTCATATGCCTCTGTTTCATATACAGGTCTATTTAAACACAGCTGTCTCTAAACTGTAGCTTCTTGAACATCCATCTACCAATAAGAGCAAATGCTTTCTTCATCTCTATCGTAGTATGGAATAAAATGAATTTGGATGGCTGCAGTGCAGCATTAAAGATGATGACGTACTATCTTGCAGGTTAGATGTGTTTTAAATCTCAAATAAGGGCTATTTACATGTCTAGAATAAAATAATTGAAAGAATTGCGATTTTCAGGATATCTGGAAATGCAGACAATAGCAGGCTAGCAGTATTTTTACTCAATTATTTGCAAGAGCCATCCAACTCCCTAATGCAGTCTATTTCAAGTTAATATCTGGGCTAGTAATTGCTGCCTTTAAAAAAAAAAAGTCCAAAAAAGTAATGTTGCTTTTACTATCCATGCTGCTCAAAGTATAGCTCCATCCAAAGTGTGTGCTGTTGAACTTGGGCAGAGTATCTATTTTTTTAAAAGAATTGAAAGTATTGTTGTTACTGTTGTGACTTTTACTGAAGTATTAATTTCTTTTTCTAATTTTAGATGGTTTCTTAAAGTGTATTCTGATCCTATTGATTTTAATTACAAAACAGACCCTAAATCTACCAGGCAAGTTGGTAAGAAACTCTGTTTAAACATCAGCATTAAAGAAAAAATATCATTTTATCCTATGCTTTCTTTAGGGCAGCCTTGAAAGGCTTTATTAAAATTTGCCGTCTTTCATTTATTAGGATGGTAAAACAATTTTC
Source organism: Eudromia elegans (assembly GCA_003342815.1). Lineage (NCBI taxonomy): Eukaryota > Metazoa > Chordata > Aves > Tinamiformes > Tinamidae > Eudromia > Eudromia elegans. The sequence goes on along the minus strand of PTEX01000005.1, from coordinate 6,070,382 downwards.
AAAAGTAAAATTAGAATACTAGTCTGCCTATGGCACATCACACTTACAGGGCTACTTTCAAGGGGCCTTTACAAAATATATTGCTCAACTTATCTAACTCAAGCTCTGAAAGCTTATGATTTCTTTCTTTCTTTTTCCTCCTAAATATTAAATCAAATAAATGCAGAAGATATTGAAGAGTAGCTAGTGAATGCCTCTGTAGGAAGGCATGATATAGCAAATGCACCAATGTGATTGGTGTGGAATTTTCTCATATGTTCCTTCATCTGGTACTGCCAGAGAAACAAAAGATATATTTACTCTAATCTCACACAGTCTTTGTTTCTCTGGCAGTACCAGATGCTTTCTTCTTCCTGTTTCATAAATGCTATATGATTGGTATATAACTGGGTTTTTGTCCAATAGGAACTTTATTATCCAAATGTTCTTACTCTGATCCAAATTAGAGTTTGAGGGAAAAAGAGTGGTTTTTGAAAATTCTTTAGCAAACACTTTAAAAATCCTTTTCTAGGGCTGGGAAACAGGTCAATTGGGAAATTTAAGCCTTTACTTATCATTTCAAGTGCTCAAAGCAAATTGATTAGTTTTTGATGCTTTAAAACTTTCCACATCTGCAGTTCAAGAGTTCCTGGGATGTCTTTGGCTAAATTTGCTTCTTTGAGTTGCAATTCTATGAGAAGTCTTTGTATTTTTAAATTACTGTATCTGCAAATTTTTACTACACAGCAACAGGATCCTGCCTAGCTGCAGTGAATTATGACAGTACTGGGCCTGAAGAGATGAGTTTCCGAGTGGGAGACAAAATTGAAATCCTTGGCTACTTCATTGAATGCATGGAATGGTTTGTTGGAAGACACGTGTTTACTGGTCAAATAGGTTTTGTAAAGACAAATTATGTTAAACTGGACCTATCAGGAAATAGGTAAGTGATATATTTGTGTTCAACTTACACACTTAAAGGCATCTAAAGTTTTAAGCTTTAAAACACTTCAGCTTCTGAGGATTATCATAATTTGCTTTATCAAAAATACAAAGAAATTGGATTATCAAGTGTTGTGTTGAAAAATGTTATCAAACTGTACCCAAGTTGCTTATTGGGGAAATGAATTTCAATAGTTGCTCCTATGTGGATCTCTCTACTGTACTGAATCCCAGGATCCAAGAAATTTTGCTATTTTGAAGACTTCATTTTCATTGTTTTCTAGAGATCTGTTTAAAGTGTCCAAGTTGTGTTTTTGTTAGTACCCCCAATATAGCTTGTAACTTCTTTCAAATGGGGCTCTTTTATGTTTGATCATAACTCAGAAAAATGAAAATTTGATTTAACATCCATTATCCTCTTGTAAAAAAAAAAAAGTAACACTTAGTACTGCCTAGAGTGTTTGCATGTTGAAATATAAAGAATTCTTAGATGTAGCTTGTAGGTCCACTTGATGTGACTATCGCATAAATATTTATGTTTTTAGTAAATTATCTCAAAATGCTCTATTGTGATAGAGAACTTCTGATAAAGCAGAAGCCATGGAATATGCGTGCACAGCTATCATGTTTTATATGTGTGTTTAAGTGTGATTCTCAGAATTGCTTCTTTCTTTGTTAGACCACAAGAGCTGGAATTTCTGGAAGCAGAAGAACTATCTTTTTTTTCAAAAGAAAAAAATTTGGAAGAAGTGATACATTTATTGAAACAAACGTCMATCACAGATGTTTGCACCGTGTATAGAATAGGTGAGTATGAGCATCACTTCACAAGACGTGTGCAGTTTCCATACTCTTGTTAGAATTGTATTGGTTTTTCTATTTTAATGAGCTTCCAGCACTTAAAACTACTTGTGTTGCTTTAATATATAAACATATGCTTTATGTTTATAAACATACATAGATACTATATGTTGATATTCAGTTTGATCACAGATGTAGTRTCTAAAATTCCTTTAGATTTTTTGCTGTGAAACCTTTTCCCATAGCAAACGTAGAAATTCTTTCATCCATTTTTACATGAATAGTGTGGCCATTAAACATGGTCCTTCAGGTTTCTGGATGCTGGAGCTGTGTTACCAGAGACTGGRTGTTCAGCCAAATATAGGTTTTTGGAGAAGTGCGATAACAGATGTTGGATGCTAGAGCAGACGTGCACCTCTTTAATCTTACTTTAGCTTTCAAATGGTATAGAAAACAGCAGAATCCATTGGTATAAAGAAATAGTGCATTTCTAGCTACATTCTTTCTGATATAGCCATTTTTAAGTGAAGGTTTTCTCTCTGCCAACTTCAGACTTGGGTAGTCTACGATAAATCTCTTGCTCAATTGAACTTGCAGAAAACTTCTCATTCCAAGCTGCTCTGTGGAGAGGGATGTGTGTTTTCTGCAACCTCATTCTGCATGCAGAATTAACTCTGGGACATCTCGGATCTGAACTGGAAAATGCAGCTCTTGTCAATGTCCAGTGACTTCATTTCTCTGTCAAATGATAAGCCTGGGAACAAAACTTGAAACTCGGGTCTTAAAACTAACTCATGGACTTAGTGATACTACTTTTGCCTGTAGCATGTCATCCRCTCCTTAGTCTTTGCAGCTACCAATTTATTTTCAACTCCTCTCTAGCTAAGTGCTGTGTTTTCATCTCCCTTTCATCTTAAATTTTTCAAGCGAGCAGCATAACTTGATTTATCCAGAAAAAGTGTTTTCAAAATATCAAATGAATTCCATGTGGTCTGATTAAATGCCTTTTTCAGGTTTGCAGTTCCTTATGTCTATATAAGTATAATGTATTACTATTTATGAACACTTCCTCATTTCAATACTTGGCACATCATTTTATAATAATTATTACAAACACTTATGGCATTTTTCAGCCAATGCTGGGAAGCCTTTAAAGGAAATTCAGAGGTAAACAGTCAGTGAGACATCTTTCATAATGGCTAGTAAAATAGCTTCCTATCAGCTTATATAGACCTGGTTTTATGAGCCTCTGCTTTTTACATATTTCCTTCCTGCCATTGCAGGGTATGGGGGGGCAGGGGGAAAGTGAATATATTAATCTAAAAAGGCAGAATGGCAGCTGAAATACTGTAAGATATATATCTTCTACATAAAATAATTTCTTATGCTTTGTGAATATATTGTTAAATGCTTAAATCTGGATTTGTACTAGTACTTTCAATGGAAATAGAGATATTTAACATACAGGTTTTTCATCTGCATGTTGCTGGAATGCTGAAAAAGCTTGACATCTGATGCAAGTTACGCTAAGTTGTATTTTTCAAAAGACAGATGTTAAAATTTATTTCTGTACTGTTAAGAGTTTTTGGTACTAACATCTTCCCTCTTAAATGAGGCATTGACAGTGCCCATTTGTAAAGTGTCAGTGTATATGCTGTGTTGTAATTCATCAGTGGAAGAGCAAGTTGACTTGAATTCTCAGTGTGATATGCAGATGTCTCCCTACYGTTCTGTGGACTCTTAGGTATATAATAAGGGCACATGTTTTTGCAGGAGACTGAGTTCCTCATTGTGTTAGCTTTGGGTCAAGATTAGCATATGTTTGTTATTTCCTAAATTTCCATAATGCATGGATTTCTTTTGACACTATAACCTAAGATAGGAGTATTTTTAGTTCCTCTAAAACAGGAAGAACTTCAATGCCATAATCACTACAGCTATTTTATTTTTTTACAGATCASTTGGAAGAACTAGAATGTCAGAAGTCTCATGAATGTGGTAATGTCTAAAATGCATATAAATCTTGTGCAAAATTGGTGTGATTTCTGGTCTTTTTGRCATCTTTCCCATCTTTTGTCTTAATGTCCTTTCACATTCTAATTTTTTCTTGTCTGTTTSCCTATGTTTTCACAAGGCTTGTTTGGCAGGCCTTGTACACTTTCAGACATCAGATGCCTTTSTCAGATGTAGCTGTCCGGTTGTGAACCGTATAGTTTATTTTTACTGCTGTGATTTACCCTTCTTTCCTCACCACCTAAAGGAAAAAGACTATGTATTGGGCACCTGGCAAATGCTGAGTTTGAATTCCAGCATATTTTCATTTTGCTTTAAAACTGCCCCATGAATGTAGTTCCCTAAAGGTAAATTCTGAGGATGAAGTCTTGTTTYCCATGGCCATTTAGTTGCCCTGCTGTCACTGTCATTATTGTACTAGCATTTTTCTAAATTTATCAATAATTTTGATAAATATGATTTTGTTGAATATTTAGACATGAGGTTCAATGGAARCTCTAAATCTGCAATTTCAATAAACTGTTGGCTGTAACCCTCAGTGACTATGGTCTCAACCTGCCTCCCTGGTCCCACTACCTGTGCCTTTATGGGCTCCTTCATAAACACAACACATGGGATCTACAACAGAAATGGGCTCACCCTGCTTTTCCACTCTGCTTTTCCACTCTAGATAAACTGGCCTGGTTTTCCAGCAGAACACAAGCATACTCTTAATTCATATGCATATTCACTTCCGTGGTTCCTTTGAATCTTAAGGTCATCCAGTATCCATTCTCAGTCCTTCTGCTACTTTAGTTTAGACTTCAGATCTATCCAGCTTCTAGTTGTTTCCAGTTTACCAGTTAATTGGAGTTGTAATGCMTTGGTAGATTTCTGCTTTGTATAGAAACAGATATTATGCACTTCCAAAAAGGTGCTTTGGAATAGAGTTAATTAAGATGGAACTGATTAGTGTTGAGGTACAAGTCTTGGCCTGACAAGTGTACTTGTTCAGCAGTCTGATTTTGTGGGATAGGCACCTGCTGCTCCTACTCTTCTTTTTCCTAAATTTTTTCCTCCTTAACCTGCCTCAATCTCTCCCTTTCCYCACCTTTTCTCTGTCTCCTAGAAGGTACTATTAAGAAAACTGTCTATTTATTGATGAATGCTTCTATTAATCAAAAATGTGCAGGTATACACATGTGAAACTTGTAACCTGTCACTTATTTTTGAACTACAGAAATCCTGTGTCCATGTTCTACCACCGTATCCACTAGCAAGAAGGGCAAGATGGAAGAATTCCTTAAGAAATTCAAGGATTTGGAGTATACACATGATGGAGAACCAACTCCTGAAGGAAATAATCCTGCCAACTCTTTAAATACGGAAATCTTTCCTCAACCTGAAAAACTTTTCTTCCATATACATCAAGATGATGATCAAGCATCTGACGTGCTTGACTCATTGTTGCTGTTCTTAAATAGAAAAGAGTATGAGAGGACCTTCAAAAACCTCTATGATTTTTCTTATTCCTTTATCACTAACATGTTTTATGGTTACTCAGAGGAAGAAGAACTGGTTAACTATTTGAGATTAGCAAGAGAAGCAGCAAAGCAAGCAGGCATGTCCTGGGCTCTAGCAAGGCTATGTTTTCTCTTAGGTAGGCTGAGTATTAAAAAGCTTAAGTTTTCCCAAGCTCGGGTTTATTTTGAAGAAGCCTTGGGAGCTGTACCTGGAGGATTTAGTGATATGTATTTCATCATTGCTCTTTATACAAACCTAACAGGCATCTATTTGACACAAAAGAACAAAGAAAAGTGTGCTCACATTTTTGATAAGGCTGTGTCTCTTCTTGTGGGAATCCCCAACTATATTTGCAGTGCCGACCTCGAGTCAGATATTCTAAAGCATGCTCTAAAGAGGGCAATAGTGAGCCAGAGCCAGCATGYGGAGGCAAGGGTGTGCTTTCTGTTGGCAAAACACTACACTGAACACAAACAGCATGAAGAGGTGCTGCCATTCTTGGAAAGGCTGCAACTGCTGCTTAATGACTTGAGTCTTCAAAACAGCTTGACAAACAACTGCTATTTCAAACTCGCAGAGTCCTACAATGAGAAATGCTTACCACACATTGTGTTAAGTTGCATAAGGGTTGCCTCTTCCCAGARTTTAGGTACCTTAATGGATTCCTTGAAGAGAATTGATTTGGTCATCAAAAATGCTCCCAAGCTGTATGGCCTTAGAAAACCCAAGCAGACRCTCCCATCCCAAATTGCACCTTATCTCACACAGGCGCTGTCCTCTTCCTTTGCTAGTGACCCCCAAGGACTGCGCAGCTCTATCTGTCTTGGCCTAGCAGAGCTGTACAGCCACCACAAGCGCTATGGAAAAGCCATCGCTTACATGATGAAAGCACTGGACTCCGATATTTCTGCKAAGCCAGAGGAAACTATTAACCATTTGGTCTCACTTGCTTGGCTATACATTCTTCACAGGCAATACGATGTGGCGTCAGCCATTTTAAATGCCATTGGAGACTCTCCACGGAGTAATCCCCAACAACTAGGCATMGTTTATAATATGCTTGCCATTGCTTTTAAAAGAAGAAACAATATCAAAGGAGCTGCTGAGAACTACTACAAAGCCCTGTGTCTTTCACAAGAGACCAATAGGATTCATAACCAAGCTATAGTCCTGGCTAATTTTGGGGCCCTCTGCCTGCATGTGGCAGCCAGCAAGCTGGCAGAACACTATTACATCAGGGCAGTGAAGCTGTTCTCCACGCTTCCAGTTACGGACTGTGGTCCAGACTTTATTCAAGTCCTCCTTCAGCTGGGATGTTACTATGTGAGYGGAGCTCAGAGAGAAAAAGGAAGATTTTATTATGAGTGGGCATTTTTAGTTGCAATGGAGACAAGTCATCTGGAAAGTAAGTACAGTATTGCACATTCATTTATGTGGCATCTACTGAAGCAATTATAATTTCTGCCCTGTTCCATAATAGGGGAGAAATATATATATATTTGCTCTAGGGAAAATATCACTTAATTTGAAAAAATCCAACACAGCACCAGCCACATTTCAAATGCATGAAAACATGACAGTTCTGAATTTCTGATATAGTGGGAATTAATTATTTTAAAACTCTTAACCATGAATATCTGTCTTAAAAGTTGTATTTGAAATCTATTTTCCTAGGTCAACTTCAAGCTATTAAGCTGCTGTGTCAATTCTACAGTACAGTTATTCCTAATGAGGCTCAATGTGTCATCTACAATGAATATCAACTATCTTTAGCTAGAAAGATGTCCAACAAAGTTCTGGAGGGACAAATTTTGGAAACCATTAGTCAGCTCTATCTGTCACTAGGAACAGAAAGGTGAGGCATACTCGATGACTTTTATTTTGATCAAAACATGTCATGCTACAGGACTTCAATTTTTGCAACAGCTGAATATAACTCAAATTTTCACACTTTGCCAATATACTGTAGTATAAATACTGGACAGTTTTTTGGTTTAAGTGTCTCTTCCCAAGAGAGACAAGATGTTCAAGAAATGTTAGCACCACTTCATGAGCAAAATTATTTTAAAAATGTATATAAATATGCATACATTATGCAACTTGTTATCTTGATGACTTTTATCATGGTAGCTATTATGTGACAATTTTTATATCAAAAAGTGAATGGAATATTCCAATAGATCAGATATCAAATTGTTTCATTTTGATGTTTTTGGTCAGAATGTATGTAAAACCTATRTGTAAAACTGTACTGTGTCAGTCCCTGACAATATTCTGCTCTTTTCAAAATACCTTTTTATTGTTTCTCTTTAAGAAAAAGAGACTGCACAAATTAATTTACACTAGTTAAACATGTGCTAGAAAAACTGAAGTTTTGTCTGAATTTTTTTAAAGATTTCTTTTTTAATTTACTTTGACCTTTTCATTATAWCTTACTTCAGAGAGCCATATATTTTGGAATATGATATTCTCAAATATGCATCAAGAAAGAAGCAAAAAGATTAGCCTTGGTTTTGGAGAGAGTGTAAAGGTTTAAGTGAAAGAAGCTCATGTGTCTGACTTCATCTTTCACCTAACTTATTTTGCTTTGCTAGCTTCTATTTAATGATATAGTGGGTGAAGATTTTTCAAATGAGCAGGACTTTTGGTTTGAAAGATTTAACTAGCTGGATAATCCGATTCTTTGTATGCATGAATTTACAAATCAAGTTGGCTGCATAGCAGACTATGGAGTAGTGACTCTATATAAAAAAAAATGTAATATCACAATATTCTTGGCTAACAGCCCTGAGCAACAAGGGTATCTGCTTAATTATGTAGAAATGGAAACGGTTTCATGCTCTGTGTCACTGCATTCCATGTTCTGGAAATTGCCACCTCATTGTAAATGACTATCGCCACCCCGGCCAGCCTGTGGCTATGCTTGGGGACCCAGCCTGACCTGGCTCAGCTAATAACCTGGGCTATGGATTGGCAGATACTTTTGTCTCTGCCATAAAAGCAAAACCTCTGAAGGAGAATGGAAAAGGTATTTATTCACTGCACTCAGTTGGACTATTTTTACTACCTGCTTTACTGTATCCTCATAATTTTCTGAGTAGCTTGTTGTTACAGACAGCTCAAATACTCAGTGGATCTTTACTTCCTATTCTGAAAATAAAAAGTGWCAGTTTTTTTCAGTTTTTGTATCAATCGGTGTTTTTTCTCCCTATTGCAGGGCTTACAGGTCAGCTCTGGAATATACCAAAAGAAGCCTTGGGATATTTATAGATCTTCAGAAAAAAGAGAAAGAGGCATATGCTTGGCTGCGGGCAGGAAAGATCTATTACATTCTCAGACAGAATGAGCTTGTAGATCTTTATATTCAGGTATGTTTTGCACATTTAAGGTCATGGTGCAAGTGGCAGAGTAGAAAAGTAATGTAATGATCCCAGCAATTTTGTTCTTTTATGTCCTGAACATACAGTAATGTCACTTACTCGCTGACTAATACCTGGAAGTCTAAGCACTTTCTTGTCTCCATTTTTATTGATGTTACTTGACTCTGAAGTGAACCTCTGGAATTGAGCTGCTTTAGTGCCTGCTCTGTTGTCAATTCATGCTGTCCCATCATCATCAGCTTTACAACACCAAAGAAATTGGATCGAGTATGTGACTTTCATCATGGAGCATCAATTTAGGATGCTGCCTTGTATGCCAGATCCTTAGGAAAACAGAGAATGACTTTTTTTAGGAAATATATCTCAAGCATCTGAAGTTTCCCTTCTGTGGCTGGACACAGAGTGACATGGACCCTCTTGGGACTTGCTGCCACATTTGCAGACTGAAATTTTGATCTAGCCCTTGTGACTGCTGAAACTGGATCAAACTGAGTCTTCTCTAGAGCTGAACTACAACCCAGTTCTGACTCTCAATAGTCTATATGGTTTCTGGCCAGTCAGGTATTTAGGAACTGTAAAAGTTATAAATATACTTTTCTCGTGTGGTAATGTGTTTGGGAAAAGTGAAGTCTTGTATTACAGGATATATACTGAGCAAGGCATAATAAGATTTGAAACTTGGTGAATGAGTAGTACCAAAGTATTATCTCTAAATTCTAGTGCTTATATATTAAAAAAAAAAAAACTTCTACAAAGAAGCAGAAAAACACAGGCAGCAAGCTCATATTAAGTGTGTTGACATTTGTCGTGAGTCTACTTTTAATGAATATTTCATGTATTTATTGAATACATGCCAGGAACACTGGCCAAAATGCCTTTATGGGAAGGGACTGTATCATAGATGGCTATTTCCTCTTCTAATAGAAGATTCTAGCTAATAGCCACAGCAGTCATCCAAATGGTGTTGCACAAGCCAAGTGACCTTAAGGCCTGATTTTATATCTTTATGTGTTTTCAGTGTGAGAAACAGGTGAAGGACATGCATGTTCCACACTGTGTATGGATGTTGGTATTTAATGTCTGTGTCAGTGCCTCTCCATGAGGAAAGTCTTAGAATAGACATCTGTCCCCTAAGAGTCTGGCCCCTCTGCCAGTAGTTTGTGCACGTCATCACATTTCCACTTGTATTTGAAGCTCAGCTTCTGAAAACGTGATGCAGCAGAGTCCTTAAGTTCCTGAAGACTGAGAAGGATTAAAGCCTTTGAGCCAACGTAGAGAGCTGGACTTGTATTAAYTAAATGCAGTTTGAAAACTAGAGATTACAAAACCAAAGCAAGATTCACTTACTGAGTTAAGCATCCTGGGACAGCAGGGATATCTTGCTGCTTCTGCTCTCCCAATATTACTTATCCTATCAATAACAGTCTTTTGCTGTCATTCATTTGTTTTGGAGGGTACATGCTTACTTTCATGAAGTCCTGTCTGCTAAAATTGGCATAAAATTATTTCAGAGGAGCAGTAGAGAGAAGATAGATCTACCTTCTCTTAGAATTCATTTCACAGGCCTTTAAATCTTCACTATCAGGTATATCAAGCTAGTAGTTTTTTGTTCCCCTCACTGAAATTTAGTGTTGTAGCTATCAAATGTTTCCATGGCTTCAACAGCACCATATGCTGACAGAGGTGGTAGAAAACTATTGCCTGAAAACAGAATATTGTAATCCTGTAAGTGCCCTAGTCCTTATGCTCCTTGAGTATCTGCTGGCCTAGAAAAGAGGCTACAATAAGACAGCTGTAGCCTCATCAAAGTTAACACAGCCTAGCCTGTGGTATAAGAGAGGGCTCAATGTGGTTTTTTTATTTATTTTGTAATTGTTAGTATTACTACTTTACCAAGAAGTAACCAAGGTTTTTATTTCCCCGCTCCTGTTCTCTTTTCAGGTTGCTCAGGATGCTGCTCTTTACACAGGAGATCCAAATCTAGGAATGGAACTGTTTGAGGCTGCTGGAGACATATTTTTCAATGGTACTTGGGAAAAGGAGAAAGCAGTGGCTTTCTACAGGGTTTGTGTTCTGATTTTTTTTTTTTTTTTTTTTTTTTAATATGAGTAATTGTGGCTTGGGTCCATTTGCAAGGTGTTCTGCAAATGCTAAACCAAAAGATAGTCTGCTCACCAGTTTATAATTTGCTGTTGTTGAGTAGTTTCTGTTATTGTTAATAGATTTGGCTCATTTCAACCCCTCTGCTGACTCTAAGATCTCTTAGATGCAAAGATAACCAAAATTAGAAATTACTTTGTATTATAAAAACTGATGATGCTAGTGCACACCCTGGAATTCAGATGTGTATTTCCTTGTGTCCATTTTAGGACAGGGCCATTCCACTTGCTGTTGAGACGGGTAATAAAAATGCTGAACTCCGATTATACAACAAACTCTCAGAACTGCTGGCGAACCTGAAGGCTTATGAGGAAAGTCTGGAATACGCAAGATTATCCCTTATGCTCAGTGTGAATTTAGGTAAGCCCAGTTCTAACTACGGCTGAATATGCTGAATATTTCCAAAATAAGGCAATATAACTTCCAATATAGTCTAAAAAGTTTTCTTCATTTTGAAGTCAGCTTTMTTACCAGGATTTTATATCAGGATTTTATATGTGGGGCTTTTTTTGTTTACTTTTGTGTGTGTCAAAACTAAACAACTTTATTGCCACCTGTTCTAAGTTTGTGCCCAAAACTTTTGGAATTCCAGGTTTAATTCTTTACCAAGTCAAGATAGAATGCATTAAGAAGTCTGCTTTTTATAACTAAGCTGTAATATTGATGAATATTGTTTCTACAGGCTTTTAAGAGTAACGTCCTGCTTTTAGATTTGTTCATAGTGGACAAAGTAGTAAAAAGTAATAATAGGGCTAGTTTTCCAAGTCACCATTTTCTCAAATTTGAGAGACGAACATTCTCCACACTCCACACATGTGCAGACATGTCACTTTGATCAGTTTGATTTTTGTCATATGATTCTTTAATAGAAAATTTCTATTAGAACAAATTTCAATCCCATTATCTACTATACTTTGAAAACCTATTTATATTCCTCACAAGCATGTACAGGGTATATATAGTTATATATGAGAGGTATGAATGTTAAGTATTTATTTAAAAAAAAAATCTTCAAAAGAACTAAGTGCTACAGGGAGAGTTTCAGTAGTTTTGTATGATTTTCTTAGGAAACAAATCATTAGACTTTGGCTATGCATCTCTTGGGGAAATTTATTCATGAAAAGATCAATACCATTTAGAACAAAAAGGCCAAGACTAGCTTCAGAAAAGCTGACTTAGTCTCTTTGACTTTATCCTGATTTCTGCATGTTCTGATTAGGAAACCAGTTGAATGAACGAGTGGCCTACCATCGCCTGGCTGCCATCCATCACCACCTGGGGCACTGTGAGCTTGCTGAGCATTTCTACCTGAAAGCCTTGTCCCTCTGTTCCTCTCCTTTGCAGTTTGAGGAAGAAACACTGTATTATGTCAAGGTGTACTTGATCTTGGGAGACATCATATTCTATGACCTRAAGGTAAGAAACAATAGAACTACAGAGGGAAAAGCATTCCATTGAAATTTTCATGACACTAAGTTTTTACCTAATTTTGGTTTTATGCATTTTGAATGTAATAAAGTGGGAAAGCTAACTTTGGTTCAGAATTTTCATTTTTCTGGYTGGATATGTAACAAACTGATCTTAAGATGTCCTCTTAAACCTGTTTTGTTACAGAGGGTGCTATTTTTGTCTCATTTCAGGATCCTTTTGATGCAGCAGGTTATTACCATTTGGCACTGGCTGCTGCCATGGATTTGGGCAATAAGAAAGCTCAGCTGAAGATTTACACAAGACTTGCAGTCATCTACCATAACTTTCTTGTGGATCGAGAAATGTCTCTCTTCTTCTATCAGAAGGCAAGAGCTTTTGCAACGGAGCTGAATGTTAGGAGAATAAACCTAGCCCCTGATGGGTGTTATAACAATTCAAGAGCATCTTTGAAAAATGCATTCTGACAGCAATGCAAGTAGTTAGAAAAATACTGTACTGGACTTGGAGCATGCAGAATGCATTCAATGTGTCATATTGCATATGTTTATGTGGGAGCTTAGCCTCTGAAACTGGTTTAATTTGATTTTTTTGATTTTCTGTTATGACAGTGGACTGCATTTCATTGTCTGAGATATACAGTCCTGTGTTTGTATTTGAAGATCAGTGTATGAACTAAACCAAAACCTGAAGCCTTTATATTTTTTCAAGCTACATTTTTCTAACTGTTTCTGCATAGCTGGATATCAGGCAGGAAATGATCAATGAATATGTGCAACAAAATATTAATAAAGAATTTCAGAGGAGTAACACTCCATGGAAAGCTGTGGCTTTCTTTGACCTAGCTCAATTGTATTTGCTCAATGTTGTAGAAATATTTGCACAAGCATGTTAGGGTATTTGGGAATATATTTGATCCAGTTCTCCAGGCATCACTCAGCACTTTCCCCTTAAACTCACCTACCATGGAAGTCCCTTAAGAGAAATTAAGAGAAAACACTTTGTAGCTATGAGAACACTTATGTGCACTTATGTGACATCTAATTGTTCTTAAAGAGAATTCTAGTAAAGTGTAWATTGCAGTTTTGTGGATTTCAGCAATGATGTGAAGGCACTTTTTCTCTGCTCAAAGACAATGCTTTTTTAGAATTTTCAAAGCTATTGGTCCTGTTTCCTTAGGACTCATTGCAACACCCACTGCAGCCTCCCCTATAACTATGTCCAGTAAAATGTATTTATTCACTTCACTTGCAGGAATTCTATATTGTTACTTTAGATAGCTCTAAATCTGTTTCAAATCTTTTTACACAGCAAAGCTTTGGTAGAAATGATATAGTAGATCATGCTGTATATTTTGAGAAGGAATGTGGATGTTTAAAGAAAAGTCTGATATTTGCAATTAAACATTTAGATAAATTTTGAAGTAATGTCTTTGCATTTTTTTGGTACAACTACCTAGTTCACTGTATTTTTAAAGGTCTTTACATGGGATGGGGAGTATAGAAGTGCAGGTGAGTTGTGAAGAGTTGTTTGCTATATATTTCATTTGCCAATGTTGCCTAATACAGACAATTAAAGGTACAACTCCCTTTTTCCTTTTTTTTCTGGTCCATGTATTGAGATATATTGCTTAGGCAGAYAGTCAAAGCATCTTTAGAATTTCTAATTCAGCACACCCTGAACACTTCATATATGTATTTGTGCCTCTGACTTTTGTGCCTCACTATCTSCTTGTGAATCCTTCATTATTCTTTTGGCTCCTTCCACTAAAGGAACATAGGATATTTATGCATAATCTGGATGCCAAGCTACTACTAARGATATTCTCCAGAGAAGTGACAGTCTGGATTTATGCTGTTATGCTTAGATGGGCACATCTAGATGGCCTCTTCCTCCTTGTGACTGCTGTACAGCAGTAACTGCTCTAACTACAGTGCTACAGAATGGACTGTTGGCACTGTCATGATAAWTGGGTGACCTGTTAAGTATCTTCAGGAGAAGATTTGACTTGTGGGTGGACAGAACCTCTGCAGTGTTGATGYTGGCTCAGAGCTCCAGACAGTGGAGGTAGGATGTCAACCCTGTCCCTCTGGGCTTATTACTTTGCMTTTCTATTTTCTGAGGGGCTCCTAGCACACTACCMTTTTTTTCTTGTTTTTCTCTTTTGCATGCTTTATAAGGTATTTATGTGTTCYTGTGTTCCCAGTTACCCTATAAGGCTTCATTCATCTCACTAGCTGGCTAAAGAGTAAGCATGCTAGTCACTTGCTTGTTGTGCTCAAATTTATATGTAAAATATGCTGCACTCGTTAAATTTATCTCAAAGCTTTGCTTAGAAATTTRTGATGGATAGCAAATCAGATCTCTAATGTTCTGATTTTAGAAGCGTATCTRTTCTTCAGAGCACATCCACACATTTTTTTCAGTTATGATTGGATTTGAATTTAAGAGCATTAAAACTGGAATTCTTTCTGTTCAGGTATCTTGGGAACTTACCTTGAAGACTCAAGACTTGGACTAGTGTCCTACTGTCCCACTAACTAGGGGAAACTATCCCAGGTCCTATTCCTTGTCTTTATCTGAGAATGTGAGAGAAGTCTTGAATATTCTCTTCAGAGCTGGGAAGAGTACAGATGTTGTYCTCTACTAATGGATTTTCCCATGTTTAGCAAACTGTTTTCCACTTTTATTGGTTTTCAGAATACACAAACTTTCCATTTGATTCTTATTGTCATAATCACATTCTGTCTTCATATTTCAGGAAGGAAAGCTGCTTTTCCTAATCTGAAATTCAATTCTACCGATAAGGACTACTTTCCTGTACTGCTGCTTCCTCTGCTTGCCCCAATTTCACAGAAAACTTGCTTTTGGAACAATTCAGTCCTTCATATTAATACACTACTTAATGTCAAATTGTGCTTGCACAATATATGTAGCAGCCTGAATATCTTATGCACTTCTTTTAAGCTTGTGGAGCATAAAAATCTAACTGGAGATTAAAAAAAAAAAAAACCTTACTGCCTTTTGAGAAGTTAGTACCTGAGTTCTCTGTTTGCTCTGATGACACAGGAGCTCTGTTTCCACCTTCAGAATCTCCTTAAAGTGTGTCAAATGTATAAGGCTTCAAAGAACTTCATTTCTTTAAAATGTGTGATGGTGTTTATGTTCYAAAAACTGCTTCAAAACCCCTTGGACCTTTAAATATGTCTTCATCTTCTGGACAAAACTYAATTTTATGATTCTGTGCTCATGTGTCCCATGTGCACCAAAGCTGGTGCTTACAGATTCTGAGAGGAACCGAATTTGGCCTCCAGGCTTTTAGTACTTCAAGATGCCAGCTACTTCAAGATGCCAGCTTTGCTAGCAGAAAGATATTTCATGATGGAGTTCAAATGTATCTAAAATGAGCCACAYAACTCATCTGTCACAACCACCTTCTTGCAAGTTTTGCTGCTAAGTGCTGTTGCCCTTGATCAGGAATGGCAGGATTCATCTTACCTGGCACATGGCTATACCCCTGTCAGCATCACAGGATCATCAATCAAGTTGAATGCAAGTCTACAATGCAAAATTTTACGTGTGGGTCAGGCGAATCTTACTGGGAATATTCCTTCATGCAAGCCTATACTRTCTCAAATTTTCAGACATCTCTCTATAAGGCTCCCTCAAAGTTTTTTCCCATAGCTGTTAGTGATGAATTTTGGCTGGGTAATTGGCAAAACATTCTTCTAGTTCAATGAAGCAAAAAGTCAGAACAGCAAGGAGTCTGGATACCGCCTAGCCAGAGAATGGAAAGCATTCAACTGCAGAGCTTGTATGTTAAAAGGACGTCTGGATGATAAATGAAAAACAAGACAAATCCACAGGAATTGACTGTAGATTCACAGGTCTTAAAYCCAGAACTAGTTATATAGCTATTTAGCAACAACACCACTAACAAAAAGGCATTTAATGAACTAAAACAATTCTGTTGAGCTGTTAAAAGCCCTGCAGATGCTGGCACACTGTAGGTATTTTTTTTTACTTGATTGAAAATATATATTATATCTATGTGTTAAATTGCTGCTTCCAGAAAAGCTCTGACTGGTGCAGGTGAGCAACCATGTGTGTAGAGCTCTGGCAGCTGTGGATCTAGACATTTGTGGTGTATTCTCAACTAGGAATGAAGTAAGCTGACAAATGTCACTCATTTTTTAAAAACAAGATTGCAGAAAAGGAAATAGTATTCGGCTATTATGTATGTACTATTAATAATGTAATATTTAATTACCTGGAAAAGGTGATTACCTCCTTCCTTTCCTCAGACTGTAGAAATTCTTATTGCCAGACAGGAATATACAGATGGTCCTACCCAGCGGTGTAGGGGTTCTATCCTTATCTTATCTCCCACTGAGATAGAGATGCCATATTTTACATGTTGTCTGGATATGACTGCAAGACAGCACAGCCCTTTTCCTTCACGGCTAAAGAATTAATCTTAGGCAGTAAAGGAAGGCTGGGCACCAGGCAACTTCATCAACCTCAGATGCAACTCAGTATCCTCAGAAAAGTTCAGTTGGCTTCATGTTCTTGTTAGGAGCAGGAAGGGCCTAATCCATTTTATTTTAATAGCTTTATTTTTTCAAGGGCCACTATTAATTTAAAAAGCCATTAGCCACACGGTGGCACTCTCTAGCTTTAAATAGAGGCCTCCGGCTCAAAAGGTGAAGGAAAGAATCCAAAACTCTGAACATGTAGCACGCTGTTCTTCCTTACCCTTCCTTTATAAACAAAATCTAACATCTCTTAAAAAAAAATCACCTACACAACACAAATACAAAACAACAACAAAAAAAGCTTCAAAAATGATGATGCAAGTCATTGTTCTTAAAGGTCCTTTTGCTAGGAGCAAAGAAACAAAGATCTTCCCTAAATGAGTATTTGCATCTTCTTCCTCAAAGCTGGTTTGCTCCACAAAAGCCATGGGGCACCTACAATGAGTGAGAGGAGTTCAAGAGCGCCATTATTTTAAGCTCCTTTGAAATGCCTGAAGTTCTTAAAATTGACTTGTATATGCACAACCCATAAAAAGTTGTACCTTGTCTCACAGCAGCCAATTTTATTTGGTAGTCAGAAAAATGGAATACAACCACTAAACACTGTGACAGAGAAAAAATGCGAAAGCGATTTGAGAACCTATACATGAAAAGAAATGTTGGYGTTAGTTTAAACTAACTAACTTTTGATGGTTAAAATGATGCATAAGATTTGTCTGGTGTGAAGCTGGTACTACAGTATTCTGGTCAGTGACTGAATACATTCAAAATGCTTGACATAAGGAGCTCATATAAACTACTCTTTCTGAAAAGTCTCTCCTTCAGAAAATGTCCCCAAAGGGAGACATAGCAAAGCTGGCAGCACTCTTCTTGCTTATGTACATTTCTTATGTACATTGTCTCTTGATGCACTAAGGAGATATTCCCCTAAACATTTTGTTCCTAATGCTGTCCTGCACTCATTTTGCTATTTCAGATAGAGAAAAGTCTTCTGGAAAATTCATTARCTGACAAATTTGATCATAGAGCAGACAGGTTATGTTTCCTTTGCAGTGCATTGACATACCAAGGTGATTTTCTTTTTGCATGAAAAAGAAAACTACACAAGATTATTCTGACCTTGGCATAAAACTTACATGTCAATTTTATACTGAATTGTTTTAGGAATTTATTTGCTGGGAAACTCTTGAAACATTTTAGCAGGTGTTTTTCCTGATGTAGCAGATGTACAAAATCTACTCTAARTGTCATTCCTTTGCCAAGTCGACAGAAGGGAATTTCACTATTGCATGGAAAATGTTTCATTTTATAGAAGCTGGAGTATGATAAACGGAACATTTTTGCTTCTTTAAAAATAACAAGGCTTCTTTCTGAATATTTCCTGAAGTATATCTAACATCACTGGCTATTAGACATCAAAACACTGTTATATTTGCAAAGTTATATTTGAGAGAGACAGACTTTCCAGAAGCCGATCCATTCTCAAAGTAGGGAAAGAATTTGCCCAGGAATGATGGACCATCATCCATCTGCTCTTTTGTGCTTCAAGTACAGATATGTTTCTGCATGCCTGCCCTTTATAATATATGTCATATCTGTGTGTGTGAGACAGATCCCATCTAAGAGGGAACTTCTAACCTTTTTTTGTAGTACCTAAAAGCAGCAGCACATGGTATTAGAATATAAGAAAAAACATCTAAGCAATGCAAAGCTTGCAGGAAAACACTGTCTTCTATAATTCTCTATAATTTTCTGCAGCAAATTCTAATTATTTTTAGTTTACTATCCTTTTCAAGAGTGATTTCAGTTTTGAACAATCTATTGTCTATTCAAGTAATTTTATCTTCAACTTATAGCTGAATTATTGAGCATCAATATAAAATTTGGTTCTAAAGTTTCTTCTTTGGGATGTGTTGYCTCATGTTTTCAAAGTTAATCTTACTACTAACTACATAGAAGCATCTAGATAAGGGGAAACTGGTAGAGTAAAATCAATACATCCTCTCTATCTACCCTAGAAACTACTACTTTTCATGTTTGTAATTCTTTGCACTATTCTGTGCTTAACTTTTTGACAGATTAAAAGAGATATATTGCACAATACTCTTTAAAACCTGAAGCTCTATCTCATATTGATGAAGTTTTATAAAGATTGTATTAGGAAACACTTAAGTTGAATACAGTCTTTTACTGATTAATTTGACTCAAGAAGAAAACAGCTACAAATTAAAGTAATCTGAATATTGTTTTTCTTTTGTGCTTTGCTGTAGGTCTGTCAATTATATGCTGTACCAAACTGGAAGGTTTTTCCTGCATACTAGATATAACAATGGACTTACATACCTACAGCTGAGTAAATATCTGTTGTGGACCTGTGAGGTAACAAAAATATTAGATGACTTCAATATTATTCTTCCTTATTATCGGAGATAGCAATCATCTGTAAGTTTCCCACAACTTTATTTTACTTACTAATAACAAGATTTCTTTATCTTGAAAGGTGTGCGATTAAAAGAAGCTTCAAAAATGTCTGGATGTCTTTTTTTATCAGCAAATATCCTAAAACCTGAAATTCTGTCCTTTACAAACTTATTTTAATCAATTTCTGTATTTTGACATATTGTTTTTCTTTTCAGAGATACAGGGAATTTTGAGATAGGATTATTTTGCTAGATTACCTAGTTCCTTTCTTTGCATACCACTTTAYCAATGTATTTAAGTGCTTGTGCCTGGGGTTTTTTGGGTCATTGAACAGAAAGTCACAATCTCTTATTAAAACACAAAAAGATGTCCTTGTTGTACTGTTTGTCTGTTATGTTTGCTCTATTGGTTTCTTTTTTTAGACACCATTTTTACTGGGTTTTAAATTTGCCAGACTTTTCATCACCCTTGCTGAATCCTCTGTGTCTGCCATGCACCAGTTGATGTTGGAAAAGAGTCAGTCCTATTTCTAAGAATGAGCCTAGAGAAAAATACTGCTATTTGTTGATGTTTATTTTAAACCAAATGAAGTCTGGTTACCTGGTCTCTATAAAGCTTTAGTTGCCAGGAGCAGGGATCTACCAGCAAAGTGAGGTTGATTTAGGGGTGGAATTTATTCCATCAAAAAGAATAAGTAATCCTACTGTAAGCTTTGGAAAATTATAGCTTGCATCGTAGAGACATTTTTGACAGTTACTTCTAAAAATCTCCACAAATTTATGCTTACTGAGTAAACTTGAGCTACTTATAGCTTATGGATGAGAGCAGGATCTGCCACACGTATGCTCCAGAAATGAAGTAAAGGGCTGGAAACATTGCAATAGATAGAAGAAAAAAAAAAAAAAAAATATAAGTATATGAGGTTCATTAAAGAAA
>PTEX01000005.1:6036506-6050251 GCA_003342815.1 Eudromia elegans | reverse complement strand
TTGTAGAGGATCCTCTGCCCCAAACAAGGAAGAGTACGAAAGGAAGATATTTGACCATGTTGCCAAAGGCTGTATCATGTCTGTAAAGTAAAGCTGTGTAAATATCAGTACAAGGATTTTTCTGGGTAATCGACTTAACAGTGTTTAATGATTCTGGGCATAGACTGCAGGTACCCCCCACCAGCACTAACTAGTTTTAGGAAAGGTTTGTGAGCTAGCATTCCCTCACATTCTGATTACACTAGTTTCAAAGTAGCAGTGCCCAAGTGTAAATGGGAAGGAAGCTACTTCTGAGGATGCTGCTACTGCTGCCTCCAACACAGTATCTCACACGCACAGCAGACCGACACGAGAAGGTTGAATGTTCTTGGTTGCCTTTTATCAAGCAGCCCCAAATAGTTCCTTTTGAACTGGCGAGAGATAAAACTGAAAGTTGGGCACTGAGTATGACTCTCTGCGGCTTTGGTCTTTACATGATACACAAATATCTGTGCAATTTTGCAAGCTGCTTGTTTAGTGCTTTTTGTCTTTACTTCTAAATCTATACCTGGATTACCCAAATATATCTGTTGACTTTTCCTGAACCCTCTTCTATTTTATAGTAGCTTTTGATAAATTATCACTTGGTCCTGAAGAAAACATACTGAATATGGTTTATAGCACGTTAAATCTAACATAAACATAGATGGATTGAGAATATAGAAATATTTAGATCGCTGCCTTTGGACCTCTACATTCACAAGTGAGTTATTTTTTTTAGCTGCTGAGACATATAATTTTGCTTTGGAGAGTATGCCACATTCTCAGCTTTCATAATTCAACTAAGCTACGTTGAAATAAAGCCTGAATTCTGAGTCCAAGTAAGAATTTGAGATTAAAGGTCTATTTCCAACAGGACATTCCCTTGCCATGAGAGGTAAGAGCTTGATTTGAGGTCCCGCATAAAGGTCCCATTTGAATGGATTCCTGGTGATGGAGATTGTTTGTGGGCCAAAAGGCTGCGCCTCCTTCCTGTCCCACAGCTGCTGTAAACTTGCAGGGCTCARTTTTCCCATGTGAGTATTTTGAGGAGTGGGTTCTGCGGGCACGAACAAACTGGGGAGGCCTCCTGAAGGCTGCGTTTGCACTGCACGTATACGGTTCCACAGGATGTGGATGTTTTGGCATGTTCCTCCACATCCTCCTCCTCGCCTGTCCTCTCAATGACCTCTCCCACCCTTATCCTGCTGCCCAAGGTATTAGAGKGCCTTCTGGAACAAGGGCTTCAAAGTAGAGCATTATATTGCAGAATTCAGTTTATAAGACCCATTAGAGATGCCTGACTCTAGAAGAGAGGTTATCAGTGTTCATTCTAAAATCTTTCTCTCTCTTTCCTTATTGCACAAGACTTTATGGAATTCTTTCCTTTCCTTTTCCTTTCCTTTTCCTTTCCTTTTCCTTTCCTTTTCCTTTCCTTTTCCTTTCCTTTTCCTTTCCTTCCCTTCCCTGCAAAATCTGTGGTCTTTCACTGGCTGCAATAATTCATCAATAATTCATATTACTGCAATTAGAGTCTTGTCCCATTCCCCAATTTGTACGCTGAAATACTGTGTGCTTCTATTTTCATTCTCATAAAGCTAATACTTGGCTGATTTTACTGCAGTGTATTTTTGACAATTTGTGCTTGGATTCTTCCTTACACATTTGGCATYTTCTGCAGGAACTGTGCATAGTTTGTCAATGACTAGCTAGTAGACGACCCATAAAAGTGTAATTTTATTCTGCATTAATTTGGAATATAAGGAAGACAGGAAATGACAAAACTAAGCCTTCAGTTCCTTTGATTTAAATTATAAAGGAATGGTGATTGATCTTTACTTTTTCAGAAGTGATATCTAGGCATGTTTCTACATATTCCTTCATCATTTTATAAATTGCAATTCAAAGCTGTAGCAGCTACACATAAGGCTTCTGGTTAAGTATGCATATATATTCTGAATGTTTGTCAGATAGTTTCAAATACACTTTTGAACATCTAACAGAATATTCTTTAGTCTTTGGTGTTCATCTAAAATGACAACATGGCAGGGGTTGGGGAGAGATTCAGAAGTGTTTCCATTGTGGTCAAAGTAGTTTGGAGAACTCAAACACAAGGAAAACAGTCTCATGACGCTTGGTGATCCTTACTTTTTCTGATTTTTTTTTGTTTTATTTTGATTTAAAACAGTACAWCTATGCTACGCATTGACTTTATTTCTACTCTACAAATGAAAATGAAGCATAAATCTCTAGGATRGATTATGCCAAATTAAATCTGTGAACAGGACATGCACAGGAAAGCTATGGATCTTTAATATCTTCATAATTTTGCAAAAGTTTGGTACTTTTTTCATAGTACTGATCCACCATACCAAACCAAATAAAGAATAAAACCATTAAACTGAGTTACTACAAGTACATCCAGGAATGATTAAGTCAAGAGGGTCTAATGTGTATAAAATTCAAGCATTTCATTATATAAATTCCTGGAAAGAAAAAATAATAATTATGTATTAGAAAAGGCATRACAGAAAGATTCAAGATAGCAGAACCAAGATTTGGAATAACCTGTTTCCAAGATCTTTGTACTTTTATTCCTCTACTCAAACTCAGAAATTCATCACGTTTGTATTTTTGCAGACATACAAACCATGTTAAGGTTTTTGCACAACYTGTATTTTGCTTAAATTGACTGTGAAGGATTTCTTCATTCAGTGGAAAGAGCAGGGGCCTTGGATGAGAGGTCCCTTCCAACATCAACCATTCTGTGATTCTGAGGACCAGATAATATCAATAATAAGAAAAAAAATTGACTCCTCATGTCGGAATAATATATCCAAAGTTAACCAYACTTGATTTCCTTGGTAAAGTTCAGTCGTCTAAGTACAACTGTCCCAGATATGAAGGCAATCTGTGCAATGTCTCAGTTTTTACTAGCGTGCTTAACTGCTGCATCCCTTATTATAGGGTGTGGTGGTATATCAATGTTTAAATTCATTCCTATCCTGAGGCAGTACTTTGAGATGATGGTGGGAAGCAAGAATGATCAAGTTTATCAAACTTTATAAGACGTGAAAATAACTGGAGGCTGTTTTTCTTCCTTTCAAATGCTCAAACATAGGGTGGTGTTTATCCTGTTTGGTGGAGTCAAGTATCACTTTTTATTTGGTCCATACTCTGCCATATATTAAAATCAAGTTCATTCCCTACTTAAATCTTTCATGAATAAAGATAAACTAATAAAATTCCACAGAAYAACTTACAATGCAAATAAACTGTTTCACAATTGCAGAGGCTTATATCACCACTTAAAGTAAGTTTATGTACTTATAATTGAACTTACGAAACTAAAAGATCTCATTACAGATTTATTTCACACAGCCTTTCCATAGAACTTAAGAATTTGATTCAATTGCAAGAGCCTGCTCTTAGGAGGATTTGTTTTATTCTTATAAAGGATCCACTACAAAAATGCAAAGTCTGAGACTGGATTTGACAACAACATTGTAATTCCTAGATGACTGTTATCTTTATCCTTTGTGAAATCTGTAGCTGTCATTTAGGTGGCTACCTTTCTTTTGCAAACCCTAAGGATCTTAGAAGAAGGATTTAAAATAACAGCGTGCAGTTTATTAGCAGCAGGAAATATCAAGATGATAGAGCTCATATGTTGAAGAGCTTACTGGGATAGCTATGTTATGTAACAGGATGGCAGATGAAGGTGAAATAATAATTGTAAAATTACGATTGTGTCACATTATACTTTCTATACAAGAGTATGAAATGTGGTATCAATAAAATTCTGTAATGTGATTTATTTTTTTAATAAATCACATGATTTATTAAAAAAATCAAGAATTATTTATCATGACTCGAACCTGCTTACATGAYTTGAAGAAAACTGAATCTGCTAATGATGGCAGATTAAAGCAGGCTAAACATATGACTTAGAGTAGGGATAGGAATTCAAACAAATCTTGAGAAAGGTAACTGCAAAGACCTGTGCTATGGAAAATAAATATGGGACTGTGACAGAACAGGATGAAGGATTACAATACGAGATAAAATAAACATGAATAAGCATTATGGATCTAATGCAAAAATGACAAGTGTCACATTAGAACAACTATCATGAACAGAAAAAAATTACTCTTTACTCAGTGAGGCCTTGGATGAAAAACAGTGACCAATATAGGCACAACACTTGAAGAAAGATGTTGACAAATTAGAGTACAAAGAGGAACAATGAGACTGATAAGCAGTTTAGCAAATATGAACTTTGAGGAGAAGTTGAAGGAGCTGTGTTTGTTTAGTCTAGAACAGATAGGGCAGATATAGCAGTCCTCATAACGTAAAAACCTCTTATAAAGTAGACAGTTCTTCTCTTTTGCAGGTAAAAGGAAAATAAGATTTATACTGGATATTTTTGTAATGATAAGGCAACAGAGTACCATGATCTGTTAGGTAAGGAAAATCTCCTTCACTGCAAATTAAAAAAATATAAACAAACAAGCAAACAAACAAAAAACTATATAAGCACCTTCTCATAATTTCTCCTGCAGGACACTAGAACTGGGCTGGATCCTTAGATGGTCTTTGGATCCCTTGCATCTGCATTCTTCCATGATTCAAATTGACAAAATGGAACAACTTAAGCTGTGGGAAGGTCAAGTGACCTGTGTACAGACCTCTGGGACTGTAAATGTCCCAGAACTTAGAGGGTAAAAGCCAAAGGAGATGGTGATTCAGATTCTTTCGTGTCTGGCTATCCAGCCACTAAGTAAAAGGGCATTATCCCTTTTGGTCGTGTTCAGTAGGGACAATCCTGCTTACATCACTGGAGAGGTCGGATACCCATTTTGTGACAATTTTGTAAGAGTATAGYTGTTTCTTTGGCACTGTCAGTGCTGATGTGCATGTGACCAGTGCCAAAACTGTAAGCATACATGGGATTTAATCATACTGAGAGTTACGAAGAGATTTGGACTGGTGGTTGTACCAAAACATTGCACGGATGCGTAGTAATGAATTTAATATCCTACAGTGACTGAATAGGCTTTGCTGTACCCCGGCTAAACAATACGAAATCTTTTTGGAAGATTTAGCTTTTTCATTGTATTATTCTTGTGATCTTGCTGTGCTCAGACAAGCTTAGTGCTTGTGAATGAGAGTAAATATAACAGCAAAAGAGGCAGACACCATTTCTTTATCTGTACAAAGCACAGCATGAGCCACAGCGGCAGTGCTGATGGCAAAAGACTTTCTTGTTTAAAGGGAGGACAGTTTAAACTCCAGGCTGATGCAGAAACATTTACAGAGACCAACAGTTCTGGTATGGGCACTTGTCCCTGAGGAAATGAGGATGACGGAGAAGGAGTGTAGGCTAATGAACAGCCTTCCCTTATGTCTTGGACAGGCTTTACACCCATATGTAGCATCCATTTGCTATTACTTRTCTATTGAGCAATCCTTTTTCCACTACCAAACCAGTTTTTATATGCAGACCTGTTTTATACAAACAGTTTTATTGTAGTTGAATGTTAAACCCCCAAACTTTAACTGAAAAATGCGGTTATTTCTAGGATTTCACACAATGTATCAGGAATGACAGATTCAGCAGTGACATGACACAATGTTTTCCTGTAATTTGTTTAGTTATATACTTCTACCGAACTACATCTCTTCTGCATCTKTTACTGTCAATGAAAATACTTGAAATAAGAACAAAATGTGGGCTAGATGGATGAAAGAATAGGTGGGATATTTGTCTTCATAGTCCAAAGCTCCAGGCCTACAAACACCTGATTATCACTGCTTATAGCTGTCTGGAGACCAGTAGATGCCTATGATTCGGGGTACTAAAATGTGCCTAGGCCAAACGTTCTTCTTGTGGTATATCCAGCATTCTCACAACATGTATGTCATGTCTGAGYCCCATGAGGCTCTACTAACTAGACATTCCTTTGCCTATTTCGTTGACATCTCAACCCAGAAAGCAGTTTCAGAACTTGCTTGCTAAACTGTGCTTTTTAAAAAGCACAACTGAAAGAAGTWGTATTCCCTACCTATGTAGTTCTAGCAGTGTCTCTCCAGTAGGCCACTAGTGCTATGAGGTGAAGAGTCTCTGCAGCTTAGTGGTTTGGTCACTTCTGTGGCATAAAATAATGGGTATCGCCAGTGGGTGTCTTGTAAGTGATCCTAAGATGCTA
The DNA here is from genome assembly GCA_003342815.1 of Eudromia elegans. Classification (NCBI taxonomy): domain Eukaryota; kingdom Metazoa; phylum Chordata; class Aves; order Tinamiformes; family Tinamidae; genus Eudromia; species Eudromia elegans. The sequence goes on along the minus strand of PTEX01000005.1, from coordinate 6,044,024 downwards.
GAACGTAGACTTCATTTAAAAGCACAGTGAGATTCTCATCAGAAAAGAAGGTCACACCAGTAACTGTTATACACCTACTCCTACCAGTGAAACGTGCAGTGATCTCCATGTTGTAAACTTCCATTACACTGGCTTGACGACTGGCCTACACTGGCCCTTCCACCTTGGGCACCGTGGTTTGGAATTGCTGAAAACACAGGTGAACGCCCTGAACACTTAACTAGCAGAAGGCTGCTTTTCCCTCAGTGACTACGCTGCTAYTGCACTCACATTTCACGGTTTATGAAGTTCTGATCAACTGTGCCACAGTATCAAAACAAAAGTGAGAGCAACAAATTACCTGTATAATTATGTTGCCAAAATCTAGACTAATGACAGCTTTCTTGTGTTTCTAATTGGCAATGTTTGTGCTATTGTGCTAATATAGCCAACTGACAGATTTGTTGTTGAGTGTGGTGTCCTATTTCAGGTGTAATCCATAATATGCCCTAGAAAGTAGACCATTTTTAGCCACTGAGTTTATCATTTCCATTGCCAATGAAAATATTTTCAAAACTGAACAACATGCAGGCTTTATTTTTGTGCTTGTTACGAAAATTTCCACTGCTACACAGGAAACACAAACACACCCGTGAGTACAAGTCCTCAGTGAGGTAATGGCAAAGCTAAGAAACCTTCAAGAACTGTGAGTTGCTTATAAGGACAAAAAATATTAAATTTACAGGCGGAGGGGCTGACTGCTGTCTTTCACAAATGCTGGGAAGAAACTTAGTGACAGATTTTTTTTTTAATTGCAGTCTTCCTTTTTTATATTTGTTTGTTGTATTTAAGAAATACRCTATCAGAAACCCTTGATCTTAATTACTACCTCCTATTTTGCTACCTCCCAATAACTGCTTCTTATTTACTGCTACCAAGGTCTTTTAATTTTAATGGGTATCCATATTAGTGGAGCTGAGTACATCTGAAGCTAATGGTCTGAAAACAGAGCACTGAGGTTATAGTTTGTAATGATCATTTTTGCCCTTAAGCGGCACTAAGGAGAATGGAGGCCTTGTTTTGTTACGAAAAATATCTAGGTTATTAGCATAAGCAATTTCAACTGTTGGACCTGAAATGATTCGTAAATAATTTGCTGAGGTGACATAGACGAATAAATATTTGAAAAATAAAGTATTTAATATTATTTCTAATTTGGAAATGTGCAAAATTTATGCCCTTCTACAGAGCTGTGAATGAGTGTCAAAGGAGGAGTGAGGACTTWGAAATTCCTTTCCTTCTCTCCTCTATTTTCACTGAAAATGCACTCTTTTCCATTAAGTCATAACCTGAAAATACAACCACTCYAAATGCATCCTCAGGCAAAATGGAGATTATCCTGTATGTAGAAGGAGATGGTTTGAAGACTATTCTGCGTAAACTTTCACAAAAATATATTACTGAGAACAATTTGATCTCTCCCTGATGGAAAATTTCTGTGGTCTTATGGGTCATTTTTGACTCATGAAATGCTACTGATGCTGATACATTTACCCATGGAAAATCCTGRCCTACTTCATGAGGCCTGAAGCAAAGCAAAACAAAACACATTTTCTGAAGAAGAGAACTATGAAAYTGCTTGTGAAGATAAGAGCTTATATAAATGAGCTTCTAACCTCTCACACAACAGCTTCTGGGATCACTACTATCATTACCCAGATTGTCACAAATCAGACACTACACTTATCAGAGATCCCTGGAACACGCCAAAAGAACTGCCAATTGTCCCACAGGCTCTTAAAAGAAATTCCCTGATACGGATTTCTGTATATCCTGAGTCTGCCCACAAAAGTATCTTTGTAGAATTAAGATCAAAATTCTCTTCTCTGCAAAGTTACAATCTATTACCAAATGTGACAGAACTAGCCAGAATTAGAAACAAACAGAAAAAAAAAATCCCATTTAGATATATGTTGAATAAAAGGAAATACACTCTTGTGTCTAGCTGGATGTTGGCTTACCTGCTGCTGGGAAAAAAAAAAAAGGAATGTATTACTGTTAAGTTTAGAATACGATAATTTTAAATATTTTCAGGATAATCTCTGCCTTCCCATAAAATTTGTAATGCTACAGTAGACTAAGGGGTTATGAGTTCTAATATTAATAAATAGAGAGTATTCTGAGAAACAGCTGCTTGAGTGAACAAGACATCTTATTTAAAATTATGTATACAAATCAAAAAATTGGAGCCATTTATCTGTCTATAGCATTTCAGATAATTTCTAGGGCAAAACCAAAATGAAAGACCAGAATTCCTACTACAGCAAAATTCTTCATCATGCTCCACTGTAACATGGTAATTTTTGGAATTATTATTGCATAGAATAAATATGCTCCTATCTGTCAGGCTTTCAAACTCATCAGTGAAGAGGCCTGGTCCAGGGCCAGAGAGAAGCAATGGAAAAATTGCCACAGACTTGAGTGAGAGTTGAAATAGTTCTTGGAGGAGGAAGTCTGCTCTGTGCCCACAGAGAATAAAGTCTCCTCCTTATGGTATAGATCTTCTGGAAGGTATGCCAAATCATATGTCTGCTTCCACAAATAAAGCTGGCTCCAACAGCAAGGAACAGCAATTGCTAAGGGTAAAGGACCTATATTGCTTTCTTTTTGCTCCGGCAAATTATGATTTCAACATCCCAAACAATCTACTCAAAACTATATGATGACAGGCCTTTTTATTACATCCTTGAAAGAGTGAGAAGAGAGGCAACAAATATTTAAATTCAAATGCATAATTTAAATGTTGATACGGGGTACAGGAGAGTGTTGGTAAAAATAAAGCAAATCTTGCTAGTGCTTTCTCTAGTAGGAGAGATACCAGAGTAGTTTGAGGTCATTAGTTTTCTACAAAGACATTGCAATAGTTTCAAGTTCTTTCCTTCTGCAATTATACTTTTTTCTTCCATCCCACAGCCCTATTGGTAACATCAGTTTGGTACTGGTGCAGTGGGATGGAATTGATGACACAGTTAAAAGCCTTGTCCAACCCAAATGATTCTATGTAATCAATTTCTTTTCGCAAACACAGATTTTCCTGCCTCTCTGGTAATCTTTGCTATGCACGATATGTTCCTTTCAAAGAGAAGAGATATTCCCTACTCTTTCAGAAAAAAAACCCAACCCTTTGAACACAAATAATATGACTAATGCTTCTTTAAGCTCATAGTGGTTCCATGCAGTAACTTAAATGAGGGGCTATTAATTCATCTGTAACTGAAAACCAAAACCAGATGGATTAGCTTGTTAGAGTTCTCACAAAATATAGCTATGAGTTATGATCATGGTGAGAAATACATTTTAGTTTCTGTTTCTGACAACTGTTTCAGTTGCCTTCTTTTAAGCTTTTTGTTCAGTTGTTTTATTACACTGGGCTTTTAGAAAATTGAATCCGATTCCTTTTTTAAAAGATCTTGTTCAAAAATAAAGGCAAGGAGCAGATGTTATTTTAAATAATGTAGCAAAAGGATGAAAGACAAGTTTGTTAGGGACAACTCACAGAACTATTATGTTCCACAATTCTCTCTCTCGTCGAAGAGAAGCCAAATTTGAAATACAATTAAAGTAACAGGCAAGGGAGGTATAGGTCTATTTTTCAAAGCACATTTTTCCCACAGAATTTTTGTATAAATTTGGGACGAATGAATGAATATGATGACACCCTGTGGAATTCACTGCTCTCCTCATGTACATGATAAAACTCTTCAAGGCAATTTGGCATAAGGATACACACAGTGTAAAYTGTAAGGGACTTTACCAAGAAATGAGCAGCAGAATCTCCAAATCTATGTGGACAATATGGTTCTAGACTTGCCAAGTAGCACAGTCTTATATACCTAAGGAACTTTTAACTAGGAAATAGCACATACCTCCTTCCAACCCATAGAACTAAGTATGTTTTCTGGATTACGTTTCTAAAGCTAGGTGCTTGGATTCTGTTAAAACTTCATTTTGGGAGCCTACTTGCTATTTTGCACTTTCGGTGATTGTGAAGAGGTTCCTCATGGAGAGTCCCGGCAGCAGAAGGCCCCAACAGGCTATTCAGTTTCTCAAGTTATCTTCATTTCATATAGCCAAGCTGGGTCCCATCAAAATCCATGGAAAGACTGCCAATGTATTTTGTGAAAAATGAACTAAATCCTTTTCAAGGTCCCAAATGATACACAACAAAATGCATGTGATTATTTTCACCTAACTTAAAGGACTCAATTAAACTGCCTACACACAGCGCAGACCCTGATTTTCAACACCTGAAGGTATCTAAGCAATCTGTATGGGGCTGCAACAGAGGACGTATGAGAGATCTAGTCCCTTTGGAGTGTCATTGCCCTTTTGAAGACTGGACAGGACACATCAGATCATCTCAAATGGCACTAGATCCTAATTTGTGTGCACTTGGATTGAATCCTAAGTATTTGCAATGTGCATGTCTACAAGCAAGTCAGGTCCAATGATTACACCTTAAACTCCATTCATTATATTGATTGTCTGATTTACTCATCAAATCAAGACATCTTCTTCACATTTATACAACTACAGCTGAAGGTCTGTGGAATCACATCTGAACAATCATAATTTGACACTATGTTAACAATTCTGTACGGATTTAAGAACATGATAAAATGTAAAACATCCAGTTCATGGGTAGATTCTTTTTAAAAATAATTTTGGCAGGAACTTTGAATTAGCTATTTCAAACTTATAGATGAGAGACAGTCATTAATATCTTCCATTTAGGGCAAAATTAGGGCAAAGGTTGTAAGCTGGTCACCATATACAAACAAGAGAAAAAAGTCAGAAAATGACAGTGAAGTCAGAAAGCAAATGAGAAATTATAAAGTACCTTGTGGTCATGAACAGTAGGATTAAAATACATGATACTACACTTAGATGCAATTACACAAAAGCTGCTGATACCGATAGTCATTGAATTTTGCAATTCTGCTCTTCCATAACTCAAAGTCTGTAACAGCAGAAATAGCTGACAAGCTTTTTTGGTGCTTGACCATGGAAGCCTTGTTTTCTCTACAAATATTTATAAGACAAAGAGTCCCCAGATTGTAATGTAAAGATCTACCCTACTCAGAGAATCATCACAGCTCTCCAGTTTACACCATTGTAGGTCTCCATCAACTGAGTAAAGCTGTGTCAGTTAAAGCATTGCCATCTATGAGGTAATTTAGGCATAGAGCTAGCAGTTTAAGCAGGAGCTGTCAGATTCAAGAGACACAGACTATTTAAAAAGACATCTTAAGTTCCCTGAACATTTTTCATTTTGACGAGCCAGCCCAGTTTGATCTTTCTAGCTGTCAAAGCTGTATTTGCACTGTGGAACTTGTACATACTCTGATAAATTTTATCCTGCCTGTATAATAAAGGACTTAGTTATGAGTTGTGTATTTAAGGATTTGTTAAATTACAAGGCACTTTCTCAAGTCAGCCACTAAACAAATTTAGTCTATGATCTCTCCAGATCTTGTAAAACATAACAGGCTCGATTTGGATGGGAGCTGTGATCTCCAAGAACTGTCAGGTGGTGCAGTAAAACAGTGTTAATGATTCAGAAGATGGCATTCTTCCCTCTGAGTCAACATTGAACCAGTGCCCCAGTGTACTTCAAATAGGCACTGCACTGTTGAGAAAGATAAACCAGACTCCTGGTGACTTGTGGTCAAATAAAGATCTCATGGAATATTTCACAAGGGGAAAGGCACTAATCTGGGTGTCCTGGCCAGATTCTATTTTATTAAAAAAACAAGTCCAGAATATTTTGGGTCCAGTTTTCTATTCCTGACTCAAAGTTGGGTGCCAGSATCTCTCTTGATGTCCTCTGAATTTATGTGCTCTTTTGATTTATACCAATTTCATAGTTTCTGGCCCTGAATTTCAGGAGAGTTTTGTGCATGCCAAGGATCAGTTCTCTTTTAGATCTGCTGACAGCTGTGCATTGGATAACTCACCAGAAGCAGATTTCATTTCCTTCTTTGTTTCAATTTGGTTTTGAAGTTCTCAGGTGAGTGGGAGTTACTTGAACTCCAAAAGACAGAAGCAGAGATGAAAAAATCAAATCCCAAGTGATCACATCCATGAGCAGATGTTTTAGACCACTACAAAATAACAAGCCTGTGCAAGATGAGCCTGATGTTTGCGAAGGCATCAATTAGAACAGAAAAACAGACTGTTCATACTGAGTACATTCCAAGAAAAAAAGCATTATAAAAATGGGAAATAGCATTTCAGTTTAGCATTGCTAAATCATACTCACTTGTTGAATATTGATACCAGATGTGTTGCCATTTGTTGATTAAAAACATTACAATGTGATAAGGGCTTTCAAAAGATTTTTTTGTGAAACCCATTGTAACACACGGAAACCTCAGGAAAAAATGAAGATAGGTTGCTGTACATAGGAAGAAGCAAAACTTTTTAAAACATATCAAGTGTCATAAATACAGATAGGGATGAACCTGGTCACAACCCAATGGGTTGTATCCTGAGGACAGCACACTAGACAGACTTGATTGATTAGTTTGGCTGAAACCTTAAATTTGCCCTTGGATACCTGCAGTAGGCATCTCAGATGAACTGCACCTTGAACCTCATGTCCATCTGAAATGGGACTGCAATGACTGCAATGAGAGTATAGGCAGGTAGCTCAAGGATAGACATTTCCACTGTAGACACCTTAGGATGGGTGATGCAATTTCCTATGCAGTCTAACACCCTCCTCTCTATTCTCTGGACAGTCATTATAGAGGGACAGGAACCTCTGGATCTACTCAGTGATAGGCTGAGTGACTGTCTGCAGGGCATCCATCTCCCAATATTATGTAGCACAGATGTTAAACTAGACCCTTAACTTCTAGACCAGTAGCATTAAGTGAAGTCAAACATTCTTCTTAACATTGTTATTATCACCTAGATTTTGTTGCTTTCATTACAAGATACTGCAAAGGCAGGAAAAAGGATCATGCAAAGGCAGGAAAAAGGATCAGGTGATCTCTTAAGATCCTCTTCAGTCTGATTTGTGAAATGATTTCACAGAGATGATGTGATTAGTGGAATATCATAACCTATAATATAGAAGAGAGTCTGTGCTCAGAAGCATTTTCAGTTGAAGAGTGTAGGATAAAATAAAACAGGATATAGACAGGAGAAAATGATGACACAGTACTGGTGAGCATGGAAAGGTGAAGTATTAGTTTACCAACAATCTCCTCTTGGTCTGTAAGCATCACAGCAAAGGAAATTCTAAGAGCATAGTTAAGAAGGGACATGTTTATTTTGAGAGATTATAAGCTATCACTGTACCAGAGACTGCTTGTTTTGCTCTCTCCGTCGAAGACCAAAAGTCTCCCTTCACATGTTTGATACCATTAGTTTTCATGGTAATTAATGTTAGTTCAAAGATTAAAATAAAAGCTTTTTAAAAAGCTTGGCAATCAAGCTGTTATATAGATTTCTCTTACTCTTTTACATATC
>PTEX01000005.1:5977338-6036444 GCA_003342815.1 Eudromia elegans | reverse complement strand
CACTTATTGCATTATTATATTCAATATATTAACCTTAATTAACACAATTTATGTTAATTGACATGTTAATTGTGCTAATTGATATGTTAATTAATGGAGGGAGATCTGAATAACTGATATCAGGTATCTCAGCTGAGGCACAATTCTGTCATATCTTCCACCTTGCAAATGAGGTGATCTTTGGTTGTTTCCCAAACACAAGTACTGAGGGCCTGATCTTCAAAGCAGCAGCTTGTCTTGAAGGCATTTTCCTCAAAACAGAAATGTTTTTGTGATAAACAACGAATGCCTGTTACTGAAGCAGTTTATTTTCAATCCAGAGTAGCCAAGACCTAGTTCTCTGTCGCATTTTTATACCTTTCAGTCTCGTTCCCTAAAGATACACACACAATTTGAAGGTACAGAAAACATTACCAGCTTGATCTGGGAATATTTCATTTTATCCTTTTCTCTTTTTTTTATTCTGTGCTAGCACTGCATAACACCTCTGTTAGTAAACTACTTTTATTTTTATTTTATTTCTACAATACCTAGAGTTGAAATGAAATAAGAAATTTTTCCTATTGTGTCTCAAAGTCTTACTCAGATTTCATTCTGCACTGGTATATCCAGAAAAGAACCTGTCTCTCAAACTGATGCTTATCCTGCCAAAAATGTCTAAAATGAGACTTTGAACCTCTATTTTTCTCTTGCAACAGCAAACAACACAACATCTAGGCTTCTTTTCAGTTTGTKATTTTAACTGCAAAAAATGATACATTAATCTTATTCTCGTCATACGCAGCCACTGCTTTTTCCTTCCAACTCTGAAATATAAGCTGCTCCATTACAAGTATAGGATGTGAAAGAAAGCATGTATGACTCCCTAACTACTAAAATTTTCCAGAGACTAAGCCAGGAGTGCACAGAAGTTCAGGGGATGGTATAGAGCATACATATTGCCCTGGATTCTTTGGAGTGACAAAAGTCAAGCAACCCCTCTTCCTTCTTAAGAAAAAAGAGGAAAAGACTCTCCAGTTCTGCATCTCTCAGGATACGTTGCTTGCTCTGATTTCACAGTAGTAATATGATTGAACATTTTCATTATACAATATCTCTTAGAGTGATAGCTGCTTGCTCATATTTTTCTCCAATTTTTACAAGAAAGGTATGTCAGWTTAGCCTATGTGGTTAAAGCACATTTAGAAAAAACACAGAAGTTATTAGAAAAAAAAAAAAAMCAAACAGAAGTTCAATGAGAACACGAATTTAAATAGTTTTTTCATCATGAAAGATTATGTGAGATTTCAAAGATGAGGTACATCTCTGTATCAAATACAAGAGCAGTGTGAAGCAGATACAAAAGTGGTGTAGCACCTCTCTATTCTTCAGTGTGGCTTCAATAGCAAAGCACAAAAGTTCAATAGATATCTGTGGAGAGAGGAGATGGCAAACAAAAGCTTTGCCATGACTGCTAGTGATTCTTCACAGTCATCCATGGAATCAAACCAGCGAAATGTGATTAATAAGCTGGAATAATATGAGTTTTATAAGGACTGTAGTTTGTGTTACAGTGCTTTTTTCACACTACATACATCTGTCACAAACATGCTTATGAAATCATTTGCTGTTTGCTTTATCTGCAGAAACATTCTTTATGTGCTGACATTATATAAAACATGCCAGGGTAAGCAAATAAAACTCCATAGCAATCAGCTTGCTGCAAGCGACACCTGTCTTCTTAACTTGCTTTGGCTAATTTCACAAGGCAAATTTCATAAAAATTCATGTAGTTTGTGAGAGAGCAAGAAGGTCTCACGATCTTTTTTGTTAGCCATCTCTTCCACTCAAACTCAATCTGAGCCACAGAGTTACCTGAAGAGATCCAGTTTAAACATGCATCTGTGGTGGGGAAGATGTTTAAAAAAAAAAAAATGTTGCTTCCAAATTAGTACTGTCTAACACGGGAGGTGTGAGTCCAGATGTGCTCTCCTCTTCCCCTAGTATCTCTTGTGAGTTCCTATGAACGGCAGCACCCTGGGCCTTGGGAGTGTCACACTCACTTCAAATTTTTTCTGCACACTTGACTGCCTGTTCTCTACTTTATGGTTTCGCTCATCCCATTAACCTCCTTGTCTCAGTTCTCAAGTGCCAGCTGATCTCTCCTGCCATCAGGATATACTGCGTCCGCAGTAAACTGARGCTCTTCGCATTCCATCACAGAACAAGTTTCCAGCTCTCATTTGATGAACGAAAGCTCAAAAATGCAAGTCGCAGGCATATTAAAAAAGAGACAATAAAGAGAAATATGGTTTGAATTGAAAATTGGTTGAATGGTTTAAATCCCATAATTAAAATGCCTTAAGAGTTCACAAAGTTAAGGTTGGCAAGACTGCAAAACCCTTCTTTCTTCATCATTCCTCTTCCATTGTTTAAATAGATAAATTTGCTGAGATAAGCAGCCAGTCATACAGAGTCTTTTACTCTAGGCATACTAGAGCAGAGAATAATTTTTATGGTAAATCCTCGATTTTTTTCCAAGCAAATTGAATCCTTTGTCTTTTCATGGGGTAAATAGAACACAGCATTCTTCATTAATTTGAACTATTTACTCTGATTTCTATAATGCATTCTGCATTTGTCTCTGGACTTAATTCTAGAATTCTATTGCAGCCTTCTGATCCTTATCCCTCTGGGCACTCCTTCTGGAGACCAACTCATGGAAAGATGAACTGATATCCAGTGACATCTACACCATTCCTCTAGAAAAATGAATGAAAATATTCATAAAATCTCCAGGCCCCTGATCTTCATTGTTCTGCCATTGAGGAAAAGAATTGGCACAGAGAATGTGAGAGAAGAAAAATCAGTAAAGAAAAGACATGGTTGATTTTTTGATACTTTGGATAATATCCATAGTCCTATACTGAATACCTAGTGATACCAGTAATGGTCATCACACAGGGAGTAAGCTTGATTAACGCATGGAACTTGCACTTCTAAAAGATTAACTCATTTACAAGAAATCTTTTCATACTTGCTTAACATCGTTTAATATAATAGGCATGTCTCTCTTCACAGCACGTCCTCCTTTTGGCATCACATCTTGCCAATCTTTCAAGGAGATAATATATGCCATCTGGAGAAAACTTTTCTCCCCATTCTCCCATCTGTTAAATATTTCTTTTTGATCCTTCTCTCCTTCTCCTCTCCCTCACTTTACCCAGTGATCRTTCCTAGACCTCAAACCCTCCTGGCTGTGCACATTCCCATGGCCATACAGTTATTTTCATTTTCAATCTCTCTGTATTTCTATTCAGGCTTTGCCTTGTGGTTTTATCACGTTATCGATACTACTAGTCTGCAACAGCCTTAACTGAATCCTTCTTCTCCAGGTCTATCCCARCTCCTTTTTCCTTGAAGTTCTGAGTGAGCTTCCTAAATCCTTTATGGACATCTGCCATCTGATTATGTACTTTAATCAGGCAATTTGCATTAATGTCACAGAGTCAGAAAAAGAAGGAAGGGAATTCAAGATCCTACCCTCCCAAGGGAGGATCAGCTCTTTCCAAATACCTTCTGACAGCTTTTTAACCTGTTCTTAAAAGCTTTTAAAAAAATGGATATTACACATGCTCCCCACAAAAGCCACTTCCACTGCTTGGGAGGTTGATSCTAAATTTCCCTTGCAGCTTTTTCAGCATTATTTTTCTTGTCCTGTCCCAAATGAACATGGAGAACAGTTTGTTACCTTCTTCTTTCAGCAACCTTTTACATATTTGAAGCCTCTTATCACATCCCTTCTCTGTCTTCTTTTCTTTAGACTAAACAAGCTTAGTTTTCAAGCTTTGCTTGCATGGCATATTCTTAGACTTTAGATGATTTTATACTCCTGTAGATCCTCTCCATTTGACTCATGTCCTTTTCGTGAAGTGACAGACACAAAAATGGACACAGAACTCTAAACAAGACCTTTATCAGCAGTGAGGAAAGGGGAAAGATCCTTTTTTTTCTGTAAGATATGCAAAGCAACTATGTATCTCAATAGGGGGGCAGGGAGGTTAGGTAGGTTTGGTTGTTTTACTGAGGAGACTGATAGTCTCCTGTAACTTTAATGCAGAACAGCATTTAACCAACAATTCCATGTTATATTAATAAATTGTTCATTATTTGTGCCAAAGTGTAGCATCTTGTGTTCACCATTATTGAACGTTATTTACTGACAACGTTTCTCCGGTTATATATTATTCTGTTATCTTCTGAAGTGTTATGAGCTGATATAATTTTTCTCTGCCTTGACTGGCACTTTTAGGTTGCTKCAGTGCATTAAGCATCCTAAAGTGAATTTACTGGGTCCAGCTAAGTAGAAAAAAAAAATCTCACAGTGACTCTTCCAATCTTTCAGCTCAACCCCCTTCCTTTAACTCATTCTATCATTTCTGCATGCAGTAGGGTCTTGCAGGACATTTACAGAAATTCATCAGTTAGGAAGGGTTAGATTGAGATTCTGGGCAGATGCTCAGCAAAGGAGCATGGCAAGAAGCAGACAGAGGCAAAATACCATTTAATTTGAATGTTTTCCTGTGACTCACTGCAACAGTTTAGAAGAAAGAATGAGTTTCTATCATTCATGATCTCCATGTAACTCCTGGTACCACAAATTGAAATGACATACACTGCTAACCTATGGGCTGGAGCAGACTGTGGTGTGGCTCTGGCAAAGTGTCTGGTCTGAATAAGCCACAAAAGCCCAGTTTAAATTGACAGGATTGGCTCTCTCTAACATTCATTAAGATAGCTGGACTGATAGCAGGACATCTCTAGCATCCTGCTGGAGAACTCATGGAGGGTAAGAAAAAGGACAGCAGTGTTTTTGTAGAGCTACAAACATCCTGCTGAACCACCAGCCTACCTAGTCCTCCCAGTCATTCTGAGCAGCTAGCTGAGCTTGCATGTCGCTGCTTCAGATGTGGTGCAGACTCTTGGAGGGTGGCAGGGATGCACTTCCCCGGCGGGCCCAGATGGCCCTGGCCAAAATCACCTACAGGATTGTGGGCTGCAAAGCCGGAAAACTGGATAGGACACTAGGCTTTCTATTTATTTTCATTTCTGCACAAAATTAAAGCTTCTAACACTTTATATAAGGAAAAAGGACCTTCCACAGCTATTAGAATATTTAATGCAAAAAAATAGCGGGAAAAGCAAAAGTTTCTTCTTGATCAGAAGGAACAGAGTTGAATCTGGGTCTTCTACATTTCAGGAAAAAAAAAAAAAAAAGGCTTTGCTTTTCATGAAAAATGAAGTGATCTCTTTCCCTCTTTCATTCTCCCCTTCCTCCCTCTTCAAATACAAATATTTTGAGATCTCTATCCTCTCAAACATATTTGCACACTGAACAAAGCTGTTATGCTTTGTTCCTTTTGATACCTTTTGTTTTGATTAATTAGTATTTTCTTAACAATAATGTTCCCTCTGTCTCTCCACCATAATACTTGTTCAACTGTACACTTAACTTCTCTTTCCACTTAATGATTACAGTTTGAGACATATTTCCCTCTTCTACAACTAGAAAAAGGCCTTTTAAGAKTGTGACAGAATTTGAAACATGGGACTTTTAGGCTTGTTCTATTACTAACATCCTGAATTCTCTCCCCTTAAGCACACCAACATAAACTGTTCTTTTGGCTGGGAACAGAGAGAAGAACAGAGTAGGCTGTGGCGCTTCCTTYGGATAATCCTGTCTCTGTGCCAAGAGCCTACCTCTTTCTCTCACACCAAATGCAGTATGTTCAGAGTAGCTGTCTCATGTTAAAGGAGAACAAGCTCTTGATCTTTTAATTTGCTTCCAGTGTACTTTGAGAAAGTAGTACTTTCCTACGTTTTGGGACTCAGTATTGCTTCTAAAAATTATTTATTGGTATGAGTTTTGGCAGAACACAGGAAAGAAAAATGACCTCTGCTTTTCAGTACTGTTAAGGGAGGTAGGGATAGAGTGAGCAAGAGAAAAAGGGAGTGAAAAAGAGATTGACTTTCGTCGCATTTCTAAGACAGAACTGATCACACAGGCTAAGACAGCATCTGATGAGGGCACCTGAGAAAGTTTCTACTTTGTCTGAACTAATGTGTTTGTGCAGTTCTTATTAAACCCACACTCCTCCTTTTCTCCAGCAGTGTCCAGTCTTGAAAACAAACTGACAGATGTTCTCTTGGATCGGCTTGTGAGACTTGCAGTGTCAGAAGTGCAAACAGACTCTAGTCATTCAGTTCGGGAAATGAAATGCAGACAATCTGATAAATAAACAGTGTTTATTACTCCAGTTTAAAGTGTGCTTTGGATTTCTTTTCAAAATACTCCTGCAAGGAACTGAGGATGAATATTAAACATGTGCTCCTAATTTAGAGACCTGAATAGCAAGGTCAGTATGTATGTGTATACACAGTTTGTATAGTAAGTATACCAAAGGAGTGAGTATTTCTGAACTCTAATCCTTTTAARTAAATAATAACAATAAATTTTAATTGTATAAGAATTCACTCCAAAGAAGCTTACAAAACTCACATCTCTCTGTAGGACTTATAACAGGATTTATGATAGTGTACAAATTAGAATACTCAGTGTTTTAAACTAAGGAAGAGAGAGACTGATTTAAATTAGCTGATACATAATTACCCAGATTGGAGTGGGATAAGATAGAGCAAAAAAAAAAAACTCTTTTACTGAAGCAATTCAGTATGTTTTTAATGGTTATGGAACTATACTTTCTTTACTTTTAGCAGAGRGAATCCCAGCAAAATATGATGTACTATTTCAGTATTAATCCTGGGCACTGTAATGCCCCATACTTTGTTGCCACAACTACATACACTCTGCAGAACAGTGAAGGGGGAACCAGCGTCTCTGATTCTGATGAGTACGTGGCCAGGCAGAAGAAGCACAAACAGACTGGGACCCTATATCTTTCAGTCACAATGTCACATTAATGCCAAAAAAGAAAAAAAAAGCCAGAAAGGGCTTTTTTTCCTGTCCTAAGGAAGGAAAGAAGAGCGTTTAGAATGAGACTGTTGCCTTCTGTAGCCAACTCCTGGTGTTCTCTTCAGGGCAAGGCAACTGCATGCTTCCTTGTCCTTCAGGGCTTGCATAAAACCACAACTTGGCCCTCAGGAGAGCAGACAGACACCTACTGAGTCACCARTACAGCTTCCTGCATTGCTTTGAAGYTGTCTTAAAGGACTTCCCATCCAGMACCTCCCAGTAAGCATCATTTTCACCAGAAATAGGTGATTCAGAACCCACAAAACGGTCAATTTTCCAAAATGATGGAGAACTTTTACTGAATGAGTTGTCATTTGAATGGCTTTTAAGGCTACATTTGAATTTTGTATGCATTCAAAATCTAGTGAAAAGAGTTTGGTAAGTAGTACTAAGTAGTGAAACCACTTCTTTATTATTCCCAAGCACAGTGCTCAATACCAGCCATGACTGACTTTTTTCCTAACCTTGCTTTCTATGTTATACTTTTTAGAATAACTTTTTTGGGGAGGAAGAAAAAAGAACACTTAAAGAGATCTTACAGACCTTGTTTTGTCTCCTATAATAAAAAGATCCCAATAGTACCCTGATTGGTACATGATCAKAATATGATTAATACACAGTCCTAGAAGAGACAGTGCTATACATATGACTATCTAATAGGATTACAATGTTTGTTTTTTCTTTGGCTACTGGACATCTACACAATAATAAGTTGAAAATGCCTTATAGATTTTTTCATCCTAAATTAACTGGATTCAAGCTGAAAATGAAATTATGAAAGTCTCTGTGAGACTCCTTGCACTCATTCATGCTACTCTGCAAACCCCTCAGTCAGGGTTGCTCTGTCTTTCTTCCTCCTACATTTCCTATATTTCCTTTGAAATTTCTGAGTGTGACTGCCAAAGATAATAACAATATCTATAGGGCTATGAAAGAGTCTGCAGCCTAACAGTGGATTCTCTCAGAATGTCAGTTTTAATTTGAAATATTTTTCCCAAATTCTATGTTGTGACTAATGTCATTGCAAATAATTAAAATTCTCATATTATGTGTACACATAGATAGGGACCACTAGCTTTTTTCTAATCTGTTTTCATTACCAAAAAAAAAAAAAAAAAAAAAAAAAAAGGGCAATCCTATCTTCTTAAGTGCAAAATTTCAGTTTTCCCTTCATAAGATACTTAATGTCTTCAGTTATTACAGGTGACTACAGGTCTTACAGGTGACACTGCAATTGTTTGGAGAATTCTGTCCTGGATTGACCGGTCCTACCAGAGAAGAAGCAAAAACACATGTGCTGTAGCCAAGAAGTCTGGATACTCCCTAGCACATTCAACAGGTGTTTAATTAGAAGACACTGTGTCATCCCTTCTTCATGATGCTAGAGCTGGTTGCCACCATCCACCAAACACTAGAAGGCATTCTTGCTCCTGGGTCACAGGATGCTGCTGGGGAAAGGCTGARGTGCCGTCTCACAGGGCTGTACAAGCTGCATCCCTCTCGCAGAGAAATGGGGAGATTGGAGGTGAAAGTTAAGAGTCTAAGATGTCACCACTGACAAAGAGCACTCACCGGGAGGCTTTGGTGCTGCCTTCAGGTGAGCTACATCGGAGACCTTTTTCCTCAAGCCCGAGTAATGCTGCTGAATGTCAGCTCCCTGCATACCTTAACTAGTTGGTGTAAAAAGGTTGTGGAGTCTCCTTCTCTGGAGATCTTCCAAGCCATCCAGATGCCACCATGTGCTCTAGGGGTCCCTGCTGGAGCAGGGGGGTTGGRCTAGATGATCTCCAGAGGTTCCTTCCAATCCTAAAGATTCTGTGATTCTGTGAAAACTGGGACTAACCAGCTTGGAGCAAACACAAGCGTTCGGTCATGAGTGCGGCGTACAGGGGCAAGACTGGCTTTGCACGTTCTGCTCCATGCATGAGGTGACACCGATGACCAGTGAACAGAGTTCAACAGGCCCACACTGGAAGTATTTATATAAACGCTGCATAACAGAAAGGAAACACCCAACAGAATTAAGGCCTGGGTTACTTACTTACTTACTGGGTTATGCAGAAACACGGTAAGGTGGCTGAGGGTGGTGAGCCCCAGGTCTCACACRCTGCGTGACATGGAGCACTGCGGATACATCAAGCTCTGCGTGCCTTGGTTTCACCAGGTGCAAACAGGGACTCGCAGTCCGAATACCACGTGCTGTGATAATAGCACGACAGGGCCTCGCTCTTAGCCCTCGGTTGCGACTCGGTAGCGGTGACACTGCTAACACGCGACAACTGCTTGCCACACTGACAGTACTGAGGGGTGAGGGAGGGCCAAACGGCTGCCAGCTTTCTGTGCCCGCTCRCAGAGGTCACTACGGCGCTCTTCAAGAACATACAGTCGTACATATTCCTTTCCTTACTGCATCCTGTTCGCAGGCTGCCCCAGCCAGCTGCTCCCTCTGCCGCCCCTGCCTCGGGGTGCTGTCACGGCACCCGGGTGCCATCTCCCTGGCTCCAGAGCAGCCCGCGCTCCTCCCTCGTCCTCCCTGCGCGCTGTGCCCGGGGGCTCCCTCCCCGCCTGGCCGTGGGCCGAGGGGAGCCGGCCGCCCGCCTGCGGGTACCGGGCCTCCCTCCCCGGCCGGGGTGGGGCCTGGCGGCCGCGCTGCTCCCGCAGCTGCTGCTGGCGCCGCTGCAGCTGGAGGCGGCCGCTGCCGCCACGTCCCCCATATAACGCCCTGCTCCGGCTCGCCGCTGCCCTCGCTGCTTCCCTCCGCTGCCCGGACAAGGCGCTCCTGTTGCGCGGTGGCTCTGCCATGGCTCTGTGCCTCAGCTAGTGCCGGRGAGCTGCTGCGCGTCTCCCATGAACTGAGGCGGCCTTTGCTGCACCGCTTCGTGCTCTCCCCTTCTCTCGCTGCTCGGGAGGCAGGCGGGAGGAGGCACCTGTGGCCGCACGCAGCCCGACCGCCACTGCCGCCGCCAGGATGCGGCTCTCGCTGCTCAGCCCGCTGCTCGTGCTGTGCCTGAGCCGCGGCCGCGGCGCCGCGGAGCTGCCGCCCGCCCGCGCCAAGTGCCCGGCCCGCTGCGATGTCTCCAAGTGCCCCAGCCCCAGCTGCCCCAGCGGCTACGTCCCCGACCGCTGCAACTGCTGCCTGGTGTGCGCCGCCGGCGAGGGCGAGTCGTGCGGCCGCAAGGAGGACCCGCCCTGCGGCGACGGCCTCGACTGCCGCTACCCCATGGGCAAGCGCTTTGCCAAGGGCGTCTGCCAGTGCAGGCTGAGCGGGCAGGTGTGCGGCAGCGACGGGCGCACCTACGACAACGCGTGCCAGCTGAAGGCGGCCAGCCGCAAGGCGCTGCAGCACGGCCTGCACGCCATCGCCCAGGTCCAGAAAGGCGCCTGCGAATCGGGTAGGAGCCCGCGGCGGGGACCATGGCGGCGGGGAGGCGCTGGGCTCTGCCGTGACACCTCGGCCCGCTTGGCCGCGGGGGCAGGGGGACCCGCGATGGTCCCAGGGGATGGCCCGAGCACGAGGACGGCCTGGTCGGTGCTGCAGGCACGCAGTGAGGCCACCGCGCTAGGCGTCGGTGCCACAACTCGACATCGGCTTCGCTCCATGGGTGTCTCTGCAGCCGGGAGGCGCCTAGAGCCGTGTGTGCAGAGGGGACAGTCCGGAAGCGCTCACGTGCTTGGGCCTTCCCCGGTGACTGGCCTTAGAAGACAATTTGGTTAATTCACCTGGCAGGCATCTCTAGAGGGAAATTACCTGCCAAAGCCAGGTAGCTGAAACAGACCAAAAACACCCACCCCAAATGGCCCTAGGCCGTATCTAAACAACATCTTTTCTCTCTCATATTTCCTTCCTAGGGGAGGGCTTACATCTGTAGTCTTGGAGAGTCTAAAGATGAAAACGTATCAGTGAACCTCTTTGACAGCTTAAACTGCTGGTGCTCAGGATGTCAGGCGATCTGACTGCAATAAGATACTAGGGCCTTTGCTTCACTTAGGATATCGCAACAGTTTATGGTAACTTCAAGCTTGATTGTTTAATCTGAAGTCTAGTGATTTTTTTCTTTTTAATTAGAATAGTTCACTTTCTGGAAGTGTTAACTGTTTTTATTTCTCTCAGTGCATTTCCTTGCATGTTATTTTCACACTGCGCTTGTACTGCATTAGCAAAAAGTCCTCTTGGAAAGAAGAATCATATGTTTACCAAGGTTTTAAATCATGCCTTGGTGCTTCTGTTATTCCAGGTGAGCTCTGTTGTTCATAGGTGGCCAATTTGCTAAATGCAGTGGGAGGAATGAGAAGGCAAAGGGAGTGTTACTGTCCCTAGTCTTTAAGACCTGCCTTGTGAAGAGAGGACCTTTCATACAAGCCACCCCTTAGAGCAGGTAAAATTTGGAAGGAGGAGGTTAAAGAAGTTACTTTAGGCATATGTGGTAGAGTCAAGAATATCTCTGGATGCCAGTATGGAGCTGCAGTGATCAGTCTCTCCATCATTTTTCAGTGATAACTTGTTGCTTGCCTGTTCATTTTCATCGAAGCATCCCTTAACTTTAGTCCTTCTAATATTTGKCTGAAATCATCCACTGCAAAATAATTAGAATGTTTAACCCAAACTGGCAAGCTCAGCTGTGTCTAAGGGCTTACAGAGTGCCTGGGGTTTGGTACATATGACATTTTCTTTGTGGAATTCTCCTGAGTCTGCTGTAATCGGCTTAGGAATTTAGAGCACTGAGGTGGAGGTAACATTTTTTTCAAGCAACTATTTTACAGCTCACTTTATTTTGGCCATATTTTTTGTCCCAGTAAACCTCAGCTTAGATGAAGCATCTGGTTGTCTGTGAAGTTTTAATTTTTTATTCAATTCTACAGCTGCACAAACTTAAGTTCAAAGAAACTAAGTGTGTTGCCCAAGGTCAGTCTTGAATCAGTGGTTGAGCCAGGAATAGAACTCAATTATGTTTTTTTATGTGTGTGTATGTGTATTTTTTTTTTGAACAATAACATGCACAGCTGTAATGAGAGGGTTTAAAAGAAAATCGACAGTTTTAAATTACTGTCGACTTTGTCTATTTTCCCGGTTCATGAAGGAAATCTGGCCTCAGATGACTCAGAGTTTGGAAGCCCTGAGCAAGTTGCAAAGTAAATCCAGTTTAACTTCACATATATTAAAACAGTCCCAGATAACAGTAGTCTTACCTTGCTTAACTTAGGCTTAGTTTCCAGAAAACAGCATATGAAAAAAAAAAAAAATCAGAAGGGAAGGAAAGAGAGAGGTGCCCAGAACAACCAAGGAAGGGATAATTCCAGAAATGGCAGAACTATTCTTTCCTTGTGAAAGACTTGGGTTAGCACAAAGAACACCACGTGCCATGAGAGGTGCACACACTGCACTAAGAGGAGGATGCTGCATGGAGATGCAGGCACTAGCCTCTCACTGGTGTTCTCCAGTGGGACAGGCCCTGGAAACCACTGCTCATTCAATTACTCACACATCTTGGCAGACYCCTTGACTTATCTGAGATGCTAAATACTCACCAGGATTTTTATGTGGACTAAATTCTGAATCAAAACAAAGAATTTGTTAAGTTGCCTGCAATTTATGACCAATATATGTTACACTTTTCTGCACAGAGAGCTGTTTATGGGCCCTCAGTACACTGTTCTCAGTACAGTTAATAATTCCCTGCAATGCTGATTGTGCTAATGGTTTATATAAAAAAACGTTTCAGATGTCAAATGAAGATCTGGATTTTCTAATCTAAGAGGCAAAAGTAAAGGAAAAAATACATTTTTTTTGAGATATAAATATATTATTCTGTTAATGGAACAAAGTAACTAAGAAGATTGATTAAAAAGCTTTTGAGGAAAGACATTCCAGGAAATGAGTCCCCTTGGTTTCCAAACTGATCTTTTGCAGGTTTATGTCTGAGAATGTTCGTGCTCTGAATTGTATATCTGAAGAAACTATCAGACAGGAGCCATGATGTAAAATCTTAGTTGTGTCAGTCAAATCTAGTGAGTCTAAAAGTTTAGTTAAAAAAAACCCACACAAAAAAACTTGAAAATACAATTAAAATAAGCAGATATCCTGTCTGGGATATTTGGAGCATTTATGCATGTAACCTTGGAAGTATAAAGGAGCAATGGACTGTATCACTGCTTGCATTTCTGAGGAACTGGCCCAGTAAAATGTATGGAAGTCCCCTACTGGCATTATTGTTTYCAGAGCCTAAGGCTCCCTCCTGCCGTATGCTTCATTCAAGGAAATAATTGCAAGGTATTGGCTGGAAACTCAAGCTCTAGTTGCATTCTCTTACTGACTRTTTTCACTATGTCTGCATCTGTTTTGAGCTCCTGCAGATGAGGATGAATGTTGTTTAGTGTTTGCCATATTCTGAGTATGGCACTTCACTGTTTTTGTGAAGAATCAGTAACAGGAAAGAGATGGTSTCATTCAATCTCCCTGTGCAAGTCACTTGAGAAGGAGGAATAACAGGGATATAAAGTCAGTGAGGCAGCTGAGTGTCTTTGCAGGAAGGCAAGCATCAGTTCATCTCCATCTGGCCCTTGTGACTTCAGCACTGCACAAGAAAGCCACTCTGGTGATGGTTCACAAACAGTTTTCATCTGTGCACGGTAGATATCCACTGAATAAACRAGTTGCCTGAAACATAATGTAGCATTAAAGTCACCAAGGCTTTATGGTCAGTGCACAGCTATGCAACTTGATCTTAATGCTGAATTCATCAGAAAAGCTGCCCGTGAACCTATGTTTCCAGCAGATGTTTCTGTTTTTTAAGCAGAGACATTATAATCTTTTATTTGTCTTTCATTTCTTTCCATGAAAGCACAGTAGGGACAGTGTTTATCCCTGGTGATCATATCTGCCAGGTTGCACTTCTCCCTTAGACATAATAATTTAGCTGAACATGCAGATCTTCTCTGAAGCAAGCTTAAAAAGGGGGATGGTGGAACAACTTCAAAAGAATGAATTTCTCAGGCTAACAAATTCTTAATGATACAAAATTGTGGATTTTAATGCAATGCATTGTCTTTAAGAAAGCATTGACTATGGTCTGATTTAATTCTGCTGGGAATAAGTTGGCAGCTATTCAGACACTTTCAGTCTTCAGCAAATGTAACGTGGTATAACTTTATTGTCTTCACTGGGGCTATGACAATTTATTCCTGCTAAATTTTTTCTCAGTTTTGTTCAAACTATTTAACTCCACAAATCTGGTAAATCAGTTGCTCCTGGTTTACAACAGTGTTAATGGGATTAGAGAGCATCTGTTCTTTCTGCAACTAAGCAAATACGAAGTTATTAAATGAGCTCATAGTCTGTAGGTACAGGAAAGTGTTAAGCTGATAATTAAGGTGACTGCCACCTCACAGACACTTAGTTTTAGCCATATAAATCTCATGTAGCTGAAGTGCATAGAGCTGAAACTGCAAATCAAACATTGCAAAATAGAATGAATGAATCTTCAACTCCAGTTTATTCTCTAATAACTAAGTCTGGATTTCAAGTACCTTCTAGAAGGTGTTGAATGCTGACATCTTCTGATGATCTAAAAGCTTAATTTAAATAATAAAATGGGTGTTGAGATCTGCAGAAAACAGGCTGTTTTGTGAGTGTGAAGCAGACTGCAAAAATCAAGTTCTTTCAAGTAAGAATGCAAAGCTTTATGTCATGAAAATTTGCCTCGGTTAATGAAATGGATTATGAGCATGTAGTAAAATCACCCAACATAATAGATGCTACTGAGAGACCTTCTGAAAAATAGGCAGCAAATGTCAGTATGTCAATAGATCAAAACACATGAAGCTATGGTAGATGTGGAGCTTTTACATTCACAGTCCAATAGAGGTCTGAGAGCTGCATGAAAGCTGTGTAATGCAGCAAGAGTATCTGAAAGGGAAAAAAAAACAAAAGTGAAGGGAAAGATCCTAGGACTATCACTGTGAGATATTATTATGTAGTAAGAAGAACAGCGGTAGCAAGTCTCTACCAGTTAGTACAGATTAATGGTTAGATTGGAGGTCTGACACAAGGCCCCAGTTCTACAACTCCAGTTCTTAACATTTGCTTGCATGATGACATTATATATGTTGTACAAGGTAGTACATTACTTCCCTCCTCAGTTTCTCAGTCTGTAACACCTTCCTTCTAAAGTGCATTGATCACTGCTGCTGGCCAGCTCTGTGAGAATTGTGCACTACAGTGTTACTCGTCAATTATTAAATTCCCTTAAATTAGATGGGAGGGACAAGAACAAATGTAACTTTGAAGCTTCTTATTCCCATTCCACAGCCTGAGCTTTCCTTGGTGGGATGTCAGGTAATGTGTTTAAAGGTGTTTATTACTCCCAGCTTGCAGGAAAAGATTTGAGGGGGAAAAAGATTTTTCCCAGCTCCTGTGTAGGCATCCCAAGATTGTAAGTCAATTTTCACCAGTATTTATTCTCCATAAGCCACTAGTGGTGCAAGGAGATCTTCAGCTAGACCTTTTCTTGCAAAGTTTATGTGTCTGTTGATCTTCCTTTGTTTGAAATTTCTACTCCCAATATATCCCCAGTGAATATATAGGGCACATATTCAAATTCACCTTCAGGTTTGAGTATACTTGTCTTCTGCCCCCAGCTCAGACTGATAAATGCTCTCACATGCTTTGCTTTGTATTTACATATTCTCTATTACCTCATTTATTTTCTTCCACTCTTGCCATATTTTCATTCATCTGCCACCTCTGTCAGATTTTCTTCCCCTACATACTCCAAATCTCAGCTAGGAAGGCACTGCCACCCATGKCGTTCCACTGGTGGCTGTATGCACTTTGGCAGTCTTCCTCTGCTGCTTTTTCGCCTTGTGCTGTGACAATTTGGCATGGAAAGAATAGCTCAGCTCTCAGCTAATGCAAACGGATTTACTTTGACTTATGTAGAGCTATCATGCTTTATGCCAATTCGAGAGCCCACATTCACCATGCCTTTTCCCCCCACTTACGCCCATGTATCTCAACTGGAGGTCTAACCTACTATCTCCTGTAGACATGTAGTTGTTTCCCTTAAGATAAATATGGTAATGATATTATATCCCATTGGTGAACACTGCTGTATATGCAAGCATTTAAACTCATGGCACTAGACTTCAAAGGACTTACTGCATAATCAGGCAAATTGCTTGTGATTTGAAGGTAAGATAAATCTTCAGTGGTTCAGTAAACCAAACAAATAACAGGGTATTCAGCTTGCATTTGATTGACCTCTGTATGCAGTGTCACTTTTAAACTAAGTACTGAAATAAGCATGTTTAGAAGCATTTAGAAGTGTTTTTTTCAGAGTACGTGAGAATGTACATAAAATAGGCTGAATCTCTTCCTGCCAAGTTGTTCRTTTTGTTTATACTATTTCATATAAATTTAGCTTGCTAAATGTAAGCATGGTTTCCTTTCAGAGCTAAATCCCATGTCCAATAACAGGAAGGCCACTCAAAGCTCTAATGAGACATCCCTAGTTGTCTTGATCTGATTCCTTTAAGACTTTGTTTTTTACTTTTTCTTCTTGGTACTGGTGTTTCACCCATTCCATATCAAACTCCAAAAATTCCTGTCTTTGGTTAAAGTTTCTTAGTTACAGTGATAATGTAAGATCTCTCATTTTCTGACTCTGCATGTCCTTTACTGTGAAGGCCTTTTGAAAGATTAAATAAACTGTTAGAACTGCTTCTGTGTTTTCCACTGTCTTATGTATTCATTTGAAGAATGGGAGAGAATGGTGAGACATCAGTAAGTTGGTTAGATCTCAGTATGCTGCAATCTCTGTACTTATTCTAACTAATCTACTTATTCTAACTAATATACAAGGTTTAATGGACAGTAAAACAGCTTTAGATTTRGGTTGGTCAGAGTGATGTTTGAGCTAAAAACTACACAGAAAACCAAAACACGMGAACTCTCATTTTCAAATTTCTTCCTCCTTTCTTTTCTTCATATTTCTCCTTTTTGCTCAAWGTGTATCCTTTCTCTCTCTCTTTCCATGGAGAGACAAGGGTAAAGGGCTGATGAAGCARGAAAATTATATACTTTCAAAAGAAAATTTATCTGGATTCATGTGTGAGGTTGTCTAGAATGAGGGAAATTTAGAGCCCGTAAGACCAGGGTTTAACTGGAAGTACTGGAGCTACTGTGGAGATAAGTCCACCCTTCAGCATGAGCTAAGCTCAAACAAATCACTGATCCAATGGCCCAGAGTATGATTTTTAAATTATATAAGTTTTTTKGAAGTTATAGAGCATATTCTGCCTTACTAAATGGCAACTTATAGTGTGTTGCTGCACCAGATTTTGAAGAAAGACCAAAAAAATGTGATTGCTGTATCTGATTACAACTTTCTGACTCCCTTCCTTAGATTCTCTGGTTAATTTTAAGGCATCAGACCGTGAACGTGAAAAACTACTATCAAATGTAGTGCTATATATCCTAACATATGTGGTGATATGGCTTCATGTATTAATCACTGCAGATAAGCATGACTTTGTATCAYACAAAGTATTGCTGCTTTGGGATGTTACAACACACAATCCATGGTGCTGTGGACTTCTTTCCCTCTAAGATGGTTATTTCATAGGGCCTGCATTGAGTATTCATAATTGTTGTGTAAGGGGCCATTTAAGTTAGTATTGAGCTGCCTTYCACCAGAATGCTTAATATTTAATAATCTGTAGTTATGTTGTGATAGCTTAGTTGTGAGCTTGCAAAACTTTTTAAATGCAAAAGTTATCATTTATAGCAGGTTTCTCATGTGTCTCCTTAAAAAAAAAAATCCTCATTTGGGTTCTAAATGCTGCTRTGAGGAGCTGCAATGATGTTACATGGTGCTCCTTAGACTACATCTAGAGCATCTGGGTTTGGGAGCCCCCATACAAGAAGGACATTGATAACTARAGCAAGTTCAGCAAAAGGACACTGAGAAGGTTGAGGGGGCAGGAGCACATGTCCTGTGAGCAAAAGCTGGGGGAGCTGGGTTTGCTCAGCTTGGACAAAGTGCAGCTTCAGAGTGATCTAACAGCAGCCTGCCAGTGCCTGTGGGGAGGTCATTGAGAAGACAGAGCCAGGCTTTTCACAGAGGTGCACAGTGGAAGGATGAGAGGAGAAAAGGGTGAATTTCAGCAAGAGATGCTCAGACTGCTTACAATGACTTTCCTTGTGAAGACAGTGAAGCAGTGGAACAGRCACAAATCTTTATTCGCACAGGTTTTCAACCTAACAGAGCTTTTGTGCTCTTGAGTTGGTAGCTKAACCTGATYTGAGCAGAARGTCTCTCAGGRGGTGTCTCWGGAGGTCTCTAGTCCAACCTCTGCCTGGATCTTTTCAMGTTCCCTCCAATCCTCCAGCTTGGTTGCGGTTTCAGGTCCCTTCCAGACTGACTTGTCCTATGATCCTATGTATTTTAGCTAATAATTAGTAGTTTTACTGAGGAAAATGCTCAMGATAAAGTTGGAGACTTCCAAGAAAATTGGAAAACTTGCTGTTTAGCTTTCTCAGGATCAAGCACAAAATTGATTAATTGTGAACAAATCCTAATTACTTGTTTTTCCCCAAATCTGGTTGAAAACTATCCCAKTAGGAGAAATTTAAGACATATTTATCTCAATTACTTCATTAAAAGTGTATTTTCTTATTAACATATCCAATTCTTTCTGCTAGTATAGGTCACCTACAGTCCAGCAGCCCAAGATACAAATTTAACTTCATAGCAGATGTTGTSGAAAAGATCGCACCTGCAGTTGTGCACATTGAACTCTTCCTCAGGTAACACTTTTAACKCTTTATATTTTAATTGCATTGTTTAACAAGAGGCTACAACAATTTTATTTTTCCTCCTTTTGCTATCAAATAGAACAGTACACTTCTATAGCATCAATTTAGTGATGTTCAAAACTCCTTTGAAATTTTATAGTAGTCTCATCCAGGGGAGCAAGATCTGAGGATTAGGAGAGTGAGCTTTTGTTTGACAAGTACCATTACCTATGTTTTTGTGTCCTGTTCCTGCTTAGTAGGTTTATTTTACTGGCCTTAGAGTCTTTCAAGTGCCTTTCAACAGCTACTGCCCTCAAAGGATACATTATCTTTTTTGGARATATTTACAGTCTTTACAAAAATGTGATGTCTGTTGGCTTGTGTTTATTATGTAGGGTTAAAAAACAAACAAACAGAAAAGGACAGAAAAGTGAACTGGAAAAACATAGTGTTTTCTTGCTTATTTAAGTGAGTGGTGATGTCAAGTGATTTCATTTTGTCCAGAATAACATTGAGAGGTATCTCGTTGGCCATCTGTAATCCATCTAACCATATGAATACTTTTAGTAGATATAAAAATAATCTACTACATTTTCTGACAAGACACAACAAGATAAGGAAAACAGAAGGTGCCAAGGAGGCAGCTTTTAACATCAAGTACTCTAAACAACCTGCTCTCTGAACAAATCRCTACCAACATTACAGATAGATACTCCATTACCTGGATATCTTTCTCCAAGGGATGCTCTAATTATGCATTAGCTTAAGAATTTATTGGAGAATTTGCATAGTATTTATTTGATTGTTTTTGATTTGTGGAACTAAAGTAGATAATCGGGCTTTGGAACCTGGCATGGGCACATGGTGACTGGTCTTTTAAGAGATTGTTAAAAGCTCTTAGCTGTTAACTGAACTTAATTCTTAGTTTAACTGTTAAGAGAACATTACAATTGAAGACCTTTTAGGCCTTTTCATGTGTTCTTAATATTATCTTTTCCTTCCCTAAAAGTAAATGTTTGCCTAGTGACCTGTTGGGTACTAGTTGTGATCCTGCCTTCTGCCTGCAATTGGCTCCACTTCTTTACTGCTGAACAGCCCAGAACTTTCAAACAATTTTCTAACAAGGATCACATGAATTTGTGGAGCTTTTTCATTTTCTGCTGCTAAGGCACTTTGTGTTCCTCTAGTGAATCTAAGGTGACTGCAGCAATTGTTCACAGGAAAAAAACTAAATGCCTTAAACACATATAATAATATTGTACCTACAACATATACAGTAAAGTCTTTTAGCTATCTTTGGTGCAGGAAATGATGTTCCCTTSAAATCTTACCTATTGTTAGTGTTTTTCATTTCTTCTTTTACATTCCTAGTCCTTTCAGCCTGCAAAAAAAACCTTTTTTCTACGCTCGTGCTTCCTGATCTCCTGAGACATYACCACCTCCTTTGCCCCCGCATCCAGCTGCAAAGGTCTTTCTTCCCCGGGCAGCTCTTTCCTGTTACAGGATCAGTCCATTTGTCAGCCCTGCCTGCTTCCTGACCTCATTTTCTTTCACTGTAGAAGCAGGTGGTGGAGTCACATGAGGTCCTCTCTCTTCTCACCACCTGCCATTTATTCCTTGCAAGAAAAGGTTTAAAAAGAAAATAATTAAAGAAAAGGACTGTGTGATCTGCCAGTTTTCTGGAAACCTCCATTCATGTCTCCCTGCCTGACTAAAAGCTGTCTGACGGATTTTGGGAAGTGTGCCTTTCTTCATCAGTATTTTAAATATATATATTTTCAAGTGCTCTAACAGGAGTAATCAAATGCTTTGGTATTTCTTGGAATGAAAGGTGGTGGATAACTTCTAATGCTGTCATATTTTTCCCCCCTTTTGAGTTATAACTATATATCTTTTGTACAGGCACCCTCTTTTTGGTCGAAATGTCCCCCTTTCYAGTGGATCCGGATTTATTATGTCTGATTCTGGTTTAATTGTGACCAATGCCCACGTGGTGTCAAGCACCAATGCCATATCAGGGAGACAACAATTGAAAGTGCAGCTACAAAATGGAGATACCTATGAAGCCACCATCAAAGACATTGACAAGAAATCTGACATTGCAACAATAAAGATTCACCCTAAGGTGAGTGGTCTAAACAGAGGAATGAATTAATTTGGAAACTTTATTTCAGTTTATTTTAAGTACATGCTGACTGGTTAGAATACTTATTTAGGGATTCCTTGGAAACAGATCTGGAGATAATGATGTTCAGAACAAACTGCATCCATAGGCCTGGAAGTCTTTCGTATCTGTAATTTCTTTGTCTCTTCTGTACTAAGAACTGCTAAAAATACTGTGGCCTGGATAGTATGTGGCCACATTCTGATGCTGTTAGCCAAAACAATCTYTGTCTTTAGGCAATCCTTCTAGCTTAGTGTGTCTGTGAACTGTAAAGGGATATGCAGTGTAGTGGGAATGTCAGAATGCCACAGTCAGGTTGCATGGTGATTCTATAAGGAGGAGAAGGTACAGTCTGATGGAAAATTGGCAAAATATAATTCTGAATTTTGATTGCTTTTTTATTATTTTCTGAATGAAATTGCAAKGTACTGCTGCTAGCACTTTATTTTTGAAGACAGTTGAAAGCACTAATGTCCTATTTTAGTGCGATCTGGCTTAAGCTTGGGGCATATGATAGTGAGTTGCATAGACAGTATGCCTCTCTCTAGTTTTGGATGTTTAGTCAGGTTCTTTTCAGATCTAAACTAATGATTCTTCATGTGTTTATTTAAGAAAAAACTGCCTGTATTATTACTGGGACACTCTGCTGACCTGAGGCCAGGGGAATTTGTGGTGGCAATTGGAAGCCCGTTTGCCTTACAGAACACGGTGACAACAGGTATTGTCAGCACTGCTCAGCGAGATGGCAAAGAACTTGGCCTGAGGGACTCGGACATGGATTACGTTCAGACAGATGCTATTATCAATGTAAGTACTAGGAGTGCTAGGGGCTGAGCCTCATAGTCCTGGTACCTTGCAAGCCCTACCTGTTCAGCAGGGAAGTATGTGCTCTGAAAGATGGATTTCCTAACTTAAAGGAGCTCTGTTAAAAATCAGTGACATCCCCTTTTAAAATCTCTTTTTGTAGTCTTTTTAAAGAAGACTATATGGTGTCTGTAAGTTGCATTCAGGTAAGAACTTAAAGGTTTTTTATGAGCATCATGTACCCCAAATAAGAGTCTACGTACCTTAAAACTTAGGATATTTTTCAGAGTTACGGCCRTATTGCATTATATGTATTTTAGAAACACTTAAGTAAGTGAATATAATATCCCTTCAGAGCAGTTGGAAGTTTCCAAAGAGCTTAAGTCTTCAGATGTGTATATAACTTGTGATGWTTTTGAAGAGTACTGCATGCACATCTGAGGCAGAAAACAGCCTGAAATTTTACAGTTTAAATCTGTTATATATTAAAAAGAAAATATTTCCAGATTCATTTAATGGCACTGAATACCAAACTCAACAAATCAGAATGCKTAGAATTTTACACATGCAAACCACTGCATAAATGTTTATTTTTGCAGACTTTTTGAGAGAAATCACATGAAAAAGCAAGTACTTTTTTTGCACCAAGGTGTGACTTAAAGGGAGTTTTCTCAAAAAAAAAMCCCTCCTGTATGTTTCAGGAGCTGAATCTCTTAAGACATTTAATTTTAGTTGCAGGTTCAGTTGCAAATAGAGAAGTTTATGCAAAATGAGTTACTTGGAAGCACAAACTGAATTGGTGGCAGAGCCAGGATTAGAACATGGGATTCTTGACTTCACGCCTGTGCACATTCCTCCAAATCAAACTACTTCCTTGTATGTGCTTGAGCAATCACTGCTGTGAAAMGCCAATGAACTAAATTAGACAAAGACAGCAGAGTGAATCAGGTGATAGCAGATTAAAAGGAATAGTAAGAGAAGATGAGGTAAGGAAAATGACAAAATATTTGAGGTTGCTTTGTCATAAAAGACTACAGAATGTGAAGAGAGTCCCTGGCATAGGGATGCTGTGTGCTTAGCTAATGCACTAGTTTTCTCCTGAGAATGGGAGGAGTTTGAGAGCTGCTCTATTCAGAGCATTCCTGTGGCTCAGCCAAGACTTTCCTGCAGGAATGTGCATGAAGCTGCCTTCTGAGAAATTCTGGGACAGCAGGAACATGGGGCAGGAGAGAAGAGGGMCATATGTTCCTGAATGGAGCTCTATTGCTTGGGCCAAACATCTTCCATTATCATATCCTTCAAGCAGAGGACAAATGTATGCAAGATGATATGCTGAAAATTGTCATTGAAAGAGTATCGGAAGGCTGACATATCAYTCTCTTGGTTCCTTGATCAGATTTTTATGTCAGATATAAAAATCAAATGTTGTAGCCTCTGGTCACTGAAAAGAGACTACATAAGAAACTGATCTCTCTTTTTAAGCTTGAACTTCCAAGCTGCTTAAAACTTTGATGTCCATTTTATTCTTCTGATAATAAATAAGGTTTGTCCAGTGCTATCTAAGTGTAAACAGTTTAGATGGCTCATGTTGCTGTCATGCCTTYCTTAGCTTGTGTTTATTTTGAGCGGTAAGTTGCTGCTCTTGGCTATTTGATAGACTAGTCTCACTTGAAAACAATCTTGGTGAGCCAACATGAAGATGGACAAGAAAACTTTGCCAGCTCCCACTTCCTGTAGTCCTGTTTGGATTTTTCCTTTGAAGGCCAATAGGTATTAGGCAATTTGCTCAGAGCTGCTGTGTGCTCTCCCCAGAACTGTTTGCAAATCTATGGTTACCAAAGATGTCCTTGCAGGGYGCCTGCCTCACGGCAGTGTGCCGTGAGTGAGCTTTCAAAGTGCTTTTTTTCTCCCCTGGTAGAGAATAAGAAAGACTGACAGTAGTACAGAACAAAATGATGAATAACACCTCTCAAAAATAATAAGCTAATCAGGAATTTTCTTCTCCATGTGAGGAGAAACTTCTTTCCTGTGAGGGTGATGGAGCCCTGGAACAGGCTGCCCAGAGAGGCTGTGGAGTCTCCTTCTGTGGAGATCTTCCACCCACCTGGATGCTACCCTGTGCCACGTGCTCTGGGGGTCCCTGCTGGAGCAGGGAGTTGGACTAGATTATCCCTGAAGGTCTCTTCCAACCTCAACCATTCTATGACTCTGTGAAACTAACAGCACTTCACTGAAAAATTATTTTAAACAGCAGCTAATTTTCTCAAAGCTTTATTTTAATGGTATTCAGAAAAAAAATACATGGATACTTGTTTTAACTTCTTAGTGATTCTCCTTTAAGTTATTTCCTAGTTGTATTGATTGGTAAGTTGCTGCTCCTTACTTAAGACCTATTTCTAAAAAGAAAAAAAAATCTGATCATTAGAGATAGAGGAATGAACAGACAGAATAGGCCTAAGAAATTCCTTGCTGCTTTCATTTGCTAACAACAAAATACTGCTTGAAATGCAGTTTCCAATTCCTGCAGCAGCTCACCAATTTATTGTTTCCTTTTTTCACCTTTACAGTATGGAAATTCTGGAGGACCTCTGGTTAATCTGGTAAGTCCATATTCTTACTTTTTAGCTGTTTGTTTTGTTTTTCTGTGTAAATTACTAGAAAGAGGGTGCACAGTGGTAGCAGAGAGTGCCTTTGTGCTAAATTGTAAAGGCTTATCAGCTGTACCAGCTTCCAGTCATGCAGGCTAATGGTGGGTATATACACTGAAGCTCATACAAATCACATAAAGTGGGTTTCAGTTCATATACATTTGAAAAATATTTCTGTGGAGACCAGAGGAAGTTTTGTATGGTGGGTGGAGAAAGGAATATGTGGGGAGTAGCTGTGTTGTTTCTGAAACCTGGGATGCAGGACAAAGCTGGGGTCTCAGTAATCCCCCGAGCAGATTTTAGAATAGATTGCTTTAAAGCAGCACTGACTTCACCATTCAGGGAACAGTTGCTCAAGTGTAACTGATCACTGCTGTGGACGGAGCCTGTTACTGAGTGGTTGGATGAACCTTGGATAAACACGCTGTGCTGTAATCTCTTTGGCCATCGTAGTTAAATATGAAGCAATGTGAGCCATAGCCCAGATTCTCTCCTAGAAATAATGTTTATTTTTTGAATGATTACAAAACTTTTTAAAATTACCTCCACCATCTTTTAAAATAAAATGCTAGGTAGCAAGTTGAACCCTGTGCATTAACAGCAAGTTAACTGGTTCCTGTCTCTCCACAGGATGGTGAAGTGATTGGAATTAATACCTTAAAGGTTACAGCTGGGATTTCCTTTGCCATTCCTTCAGACCGCATCACTCAGTTCCTCACAGAGTCGCACGACAAACAAAGTAAAGGTAAGGTCTGCGGGAAATACTGAGGTTGTCACCTCCCAGTTATGATCTGTCAGTGAAATGCCAAAGGACAGAGGTCTGGGGTCCTGGTACTGGAGGATGCAGCATTTGTTTACAGTATCGGACACCTATTTATGGTCTTGGGTGTAGAATACAACGTTGTAGAAATGGTGGTGAGCATTTATTATTAAAACCTCCCCCCAAAGAATACATAGTATCTGTATAGATCTGAGAAGACAGATGTCTGAGTATGGTGAGGATGCATGTAAGTCATCACAGTCTCAAATAATCTTGAGAACAAATGGTGATTTGGTCAAGGGATCTTATCCTTCTCTTCCACATACTATGCAAGCAAAACATTATTCCCTGTCATAACTGTAAGCAGAATTCTTGGGCTGTTTTTATCGTATTGACTTCAATTACATTTCAGTAATTTGGGTGGGATCCACCCTTATGGTACAATTAGATCATATGAAATAAGTTTAAGGGTATTTCTATTTGGCTGTAAATATCATATTGCCTAAAGATGATAAAATTCCCTTAGGAAACAGCTCTTTCCAGATTCACTCTGGCATATAGGAGATATCTAGGATACTTCTCAAAATGCTTGATTTGAGTCTTTTAAGTCTGAGCTGATCAGATAGCTGCTAGTTTTATATCCCAGTCTACCAGTTTTATACGTAAGGCATACATTTGTGAAGTCCCATTCATTGTATATAACTGCAAATATATAATATACTTTTGTACAGGAACAAAAAAAATTAGTAGGGTGAGAATGGCATTTGAATTATTTGGACTAATTTGTATTAGCCAAATGTTACACATTATCTAATATGTGTGTAATACATATATAATACCCAATGTATTCTTGATTAGGAATTTATCAAACTCCAGAAATATTTATTCACTGAAAGGTCTGAAAATCTTTACCAGTTCTGTATTTATTGGCAACCTTAGTTTATAGTTAGAAAATTTTTGAACTGGTACATGAAGTTGAGTAAGGTAAATGCTGTCCTTACTGTTGATTTTAAAAATGTCTTTCAGAATAGAAAGCTCCTTAAATAGTCCACTCTCTAAATACTTGGAATCAAATGCTTGTGACAATCTGTTAACACAAAMCAGATTCAAGTTTAGACTAAGGGACAAGGCTCGTTTGCGCGACTTTGTGCTGCTGGCATGGCACAAAGCACCTACATCAGTGTTTAATCTGGCCTGGTGCTTACAAGAGCTGACTGTGATCTCTACGTCTCCCTCTGCCGTGCTGTGTTCCAGCTTCAAGCTGCAATGGTTTCCTGTCCTTTGAGCTTGATGGTGCCAACATATTAGTGTTCTTTTAACTACTACTGGGACTTCACCCTCGTGACATGTCTCTTAGATTTAAGGCCTCGCTTTGAGTTCTCTTAATGATTTTTTTTTCTGATGCCTCATTGTGCTAACTGCAGAGATGACAGGTCCTGAGACSTTCCATTCACAGAGCAGATGTAACACAAGAGCAGTAGTTCCAGGTGCCACATGCTGCTCTGCCAATGTGACTCAACCCTGGCCTCAAAATGGCCCTCCCTTGGGGTGATGAAATGTTGTCTGTGCCCATTCAGTCTCTGCTGATATTTCTAATAAATTGGACAATTATATTCCCTCTACTCAACGCAGATAAAAACTTCATTTTTGTGCATGATATTTAATTTGKGTTATATATATAWAATATAATATTATATATATAATATTATGGAATGAATTTTTGTAAAAGAGAAAGCCTGAAGTTTTCCTACATGAGATCTGACATAGGAAATGGTTGGGAGCGTGGTAATTGGGAGGAATGTAGACTCTACAGACAACTTCTGCAGCTAAAATAATGCAACATACTGATTACCAGTCTCCCATTAACTTCATAGCTTAGTTTATGAAATAACCTTTTTATTGTTATAGTAAGACTCACTATTCTAAGTATATTAAACTTCAAAAATAGTGGAGAGGACTGAAGGCAGTGTTAAATTTTGATGCATGAACAGGGGAGAAATCGTATCCAAAGTTGCCCCTAATGACATGAGACCTTCAGTAGCAAATAACTATAATTGCTAGATTTTTTTCTTTCAAAGCCTTGTTTTTGCACGTGTCATCAGCCACAGGGAGAAAAATCCCTTTTAGATCAGCAGTATTTCTGCTTGTGGTTTTCCATTCTTGCCCAATCTCCCCCTTGTTGTTTTGTTTCTTCCAGATCAATTTTTGCCCATCCTTTCATCTGCATTTTCTTTTCAAGTATCCTTTCCTAACTCAGCCCTCAGAGTATGTATTTTGCTCCTCCATCTTTCCGCATCACACAGGCCATGACCAGCAGCAAATTGTTTAACAGAGACAGTTAAATTGCCACCAGGCAGTCTGTGTCATTTATATATCTCTTCAGTTTGACTTGCAGACAATGTTATCATTTAACTGTCTACATTGAGGAAAACCTTATTTTTAGCTGGCAGAATTAGAATGTTTGCCTTTTTTAATTGAAAACTTACCTTTTAAGGATTAATGTGTGCTACATGGACTAAAGAAACAYGAGTTCACCAGTTCAGGCTCATGCCCAAAGGTTTTTGAGACTTAAATTTAAAGTAATGAGACTTCTTCATGGAGCCCTTACGGTATCTGGTTTTGATCAGATTGATTTTARTCTAAAATACAGGAGAGCCAGAGTGTTTCAAGGATAAGCATGTAAGCATGTATCCTGGGGATACAAGTTTGTCCCATGTTTTACTACTCAACACTGATGTTAATAGGAATATTGGACATGCTTATGTTCAGGACTMGATCCTTAGCTTGGAATTGTTTTCTTGGAAAGAATAAGAATTAGAGGAGATTCTGATTTCCTTTTYAGTCTGTCTCCTTATATGAGAATATGGATAATCTCAAAGAAATTGTGAAGTATTTATGCTGGAACAAGTAAGGGGAAATATTATTTAATACCGGATGTAACTAACTACTGAGGCACTCTCTCCAGGAGGTTGTCAGAGTGCATTGGTTTGTAAAGCAGCTGTGCAATATCTTGTCTACTAAAGGACAATTGCAGGAATATGTCACTGTCCTTGAAGGAGTGAGTGCATTTCCACCATTTAAGATTCTACAGAGCCCTAGTTAAGGTCTTTAATTCACTTTTCYTTTGGGAAGAAATATTGCGCCACTTGCACTGGCACGTTCATAAGCTTTCAGGTTTTTCTCTATGAGGCTGTCTCTTTTCTCTGAAAGATGGAAATATTCATTTCTTTAAATCTCATTCCTACATTCCTGCAATGTTTTACGGAGTGGAAACAACCTTCTCTTACTCTCTCACTGGTGAGGATTCTTATTCCATACACCATAGTCAGGCAAAAGAAAAGTTGGCATCATTGTTGATATGCATGATTTTTTTTCTTTTAAGCTGTTGAATCCTTTTTGAATTGACAGATATTTTACATCCAACCATTTTTTGCTAGTTTTTGCCTAAATTTCTTAAATATGTTGTTTTCAGACGGGAAGAAGCGTTTCATTGGCATCAGAATGCTGACAATAACACCTGCGTAAGTATCTTGGAAAGCAATTTGTATAATTGTTCAAAGACTTAATTACAAAAAGTGTTCAACAGTGGTCCGGAACTACATTATTCAGCTTAGGTTATAAACCCCTACAGAATTACAGAATGCAGACATGTGTGTTAGCTTCAAAAAAGCTTGTGAACATTTTAATTGTATTGGAGAAATGTATGTTCTGAGCCTTGGAAAATCAATCATTTAGTAAATACCAACAGTGGTGACTGCCCTATTGATACCTGTAGTAAGTTAGAAGGAGCTTGGGTTCTTTTTTTGGTTCTTGACTGGCATGTCTGGAGTTGCACCGGGTTTTAGGCATGATTTTAAATAAGCTGCTGCATTTACGTGTCTGCATAAGTGCAAATAACAGTTTAGATGCCTGAGGGTTTGGCAGCAATTTTATTGGTGCCAGTGGAGGCCACATGTAGGATTTGGTGTCTAACCCTTAATTTGAAACAAAGCAGTTGCTAAAGAACAGAAGTAAAACTTTGTTTCTCCTTGTTAACAAAACCAAAATATGGAAACCCTCCTCTGGTTCTTGACTGCCTTTTCTCTCTCACGCTGGTTTGTGTCTCCTTGCTACCCGGACATATCCTGGGATAACAAATGAGGGTTCTTATGCTCMTGACCTTTTCCACCACTAGGCACATTTCCAATGTGGCAGTAGACTACAAAATTAAACAAGACAATTTACAGCTGGGGTTGTAGCCAAAACCATCTTTATTTATTGAGTTACACTCTGGCATTCATCCCCAAAGAGTCAGATCCTCAGCTGGAATGAATCAGGGTAATGGTATTAACATCACCAGGCCATCACCAATGGAGAAAAAAATCAGGATGTGCCTCTAAATATTGTGGCATGARCATAGTGTGAGGTTCTACTGCTTCTGTTGTATCTAATAAAGTAGTGTAAGATACCTATGGGCTATTTCTGTCCACGCGTTTGTTTTAGWCATTTAATTATGTTGGCTTCTTGATCAGAAATGAAATGAAGTTGTGGGCAGCTATTGTGGCTTCCTTTGCATCTGATGTACCCCAAATTCCCATGATGGACAGCAAAGTAATCCATTTGTTACTTTAAAACTCTTTCTTACTATAAAGTGAGTTTTAACTCAACACTATGTCCAGGTTTGACTTGATATCATCTCAGAAATGAGAGGATGATTTTAGAGTTCCTGTCATCTTTATAAGGACAAGCACAACCAATTTAGTTTCTGAGAAAACTTGAAGAAGCTGAAGCACTAGTTTCCATTTCCATTTCCAAAAATTATAATTCTGGTCACCTAGTTGATTATAGAAGTTGTTAAAAGCAGTGTTGTTCTAACTAAAGACTTGCAAAATAAAAGAAAGTCATTAGCAAATTTCTGCCTCATCACCAATGTTAATGGAGCAAGAATGACTTTCATCCCTGTGGATCCCTGTCCCCCTAGGACAATATGTGTGTGTGTGGGGCTGTCTGTGCTACTGCTGCAAATAACATTGGTCAAGCCCTTGCAGTAGATTTATGAGAACATTAAATATGGCTGTTCTTGCACAGGTAAATGGTTTCAGCTCTTGATATGTATTACTTTGGAATGGGCTGTTACTTGTTTTATTTGTGTTCTCTACGTTGTCAGCCAAAGAAGGAGAGGAAAACATTTCTCTATTACATTTTTTATTTGTAATTAATTAATATATTAATGTAATAAATAATCATTACAAGTATTTAATATTTTCAATATTACTGATTTTATAACACTAGTGGAATTAAATGTTATATTATTTTGATCTTCTTTAGGTTGGTAGAAGAACTGAAACACAATAATCCTGATTTCCCTGATGTCAGAAGTGGAATTTATGTACATGAAGTGGTTCCAAATTCACCTTCTCATAGGTATGCAGAGCACATTATTTTCTTAATTATAAATGTATTAACAAATAGGTATTCCTATTTGTATTCTCGCACTTATTCGTAGCAGTCTTGATTTGTATTTTAAAAATTAAAATTTCTGCCTTTTGGTTAAAAAAAAAATCATTCTTTTTTGTTAAGATCCAACTCACTTTTACAAAGGTGAAATATTTCTACTTTAAAACTTCTCAAATGACATTGTAAAGAACTACTGATATATAGATTGATGAGCCTATTTTGTCTATGAAAGGTAATTATTAATAAATAGGAATTTTGAGTTTAATTGTGAAATAGAATTGCATTCATGTTAGAAATTGCTTGAGTTATTCTCTGAGACRATTATTTATCTCTGAGGAAGGAAACATACAGAAAAGATGGAAAATAAATAGCACATTTTTACAACTTATTTTAGGAATTATTAAGAAGATACAAAGGTAAGAAGAGCGCCCATTCTCTCTAATACTTGAGCAGCAGGAAAGAAATCATTTACTTATAATTCAGTTGATACAGTTAATTTGTCTTTTCATTTTGGAAATATATTTAATTTCTTCTGTGTGAAATCTACTGTAGAGACAGAGCCATTGTCTTTCAAGTGGATGGAATGAGTCAGGCATGGCTAAAAGTCTTTTCTATTTCTACAAAGGAAAGACAAATTAGACTACTCGTACTCTCTATGTGTTTGGTTTAGAAGAAGATCTTCAGTAAAATATTCCAAGCCTGATTTTGCATTTAGTGAGCATTACTCATTAGTATGCCTCTATAAGAAGGGTAAAACTTCCCTCCTGCGGAAGCTAAAGCTAGCAAAGAGTATGACACCCAGCAAAAAAAGGTGAATAGCCCTGTCCTTGTTTTTCTGGCTGGAATGTATTCTTTCTGCTTTTCTTCTTGCCTGTGCAGAGGAGGGATACAAGATGGAGATATAATTGTTAAAGTCAATGGGCGACCTTTGATGACTTCCAGTGACCTGCAGGAGGCTGTGATGAATGAGTCACCTCTACTACTTGAAGTTCGGAGRGGAAATGATGATTTACTATT
Source organism: Eudromia elegans (assembly GCA_003342815.1). Classification (NCBI taxonomy): domain Eukaryota; kingdom Metazoa; phylum Chordata; class Aves; order Tinamiformes; family Tinamidae; genus Eudromia; species Eudromia elegans. The sequence goes on along the minus strand of PTEX01000005.1, from coordinate 6,004,812 downwards.
TAACATTGAGCCTGAAGTTGTCATGTAAATAGAACTGGGGAAGCTTTCAACATAATTAAACTCACTTATTCTGAAACACTAGATACCTCCTTTACAGCTACARTAATTATACTTCCTGTTGACTAATGACAAGGTGGACTAACTTAATTGCCTGAGCCATTTCTGTACATAGTAGCTAGGATGAATTGGATTATGCCATGTATAGAAGATGTAACTTTCAAAAATTAAAAAAAAAAAAATTAAAAAAAAAGGAATTGTGTTCTGGGGAGGGAGAGAAGGAAAAAAAATGGTAGCTGGTAGAAATGGAGTCCACTTCTAGTTCCTGTAGAGTTCAGAGCAGATTCAGTTCAGCAATTTGGAAGACCGAAACACTGCTGAAAGTGAGGAAACGTGCCAAAGGGAGAAGTTTTCCCTAAATTACAGTCAAGGCTGGAGCATAACCAAGCTATTGCAATGCAAAAATTGAGCTTTTTATATAYCATTTTTTTATGTGAAACTAGTATTGGTAAAGCTTGTATTTGTTCTTAGTGCTTGTGTGCTACATGTCAATGCACATAGATTACATTTGTAAATATCGAAAGGAACAAAAATGGTATCAGGCTATAGAGTGTTACACCTAGGTCATGCAATTTTGGAATATAGTAAATGATTCTTATAGAATTAATGCCTTATTATATAAAAATCAAAACGATGTGCTGAACAAAGTTAAGTTTGAGAAAGTGCACATTTTTTTTTAATTTGATACAAATTACTTTTGCATTTTACCAGTAAGCTTTGCTGTAAAATTGTTATACTACTACTTTTGGCTTGTACTGTGTATGTTTCTACTGTAAAGAGATAAAAGTTTACACAAATAAAGTGTTGCTGTAAATCTCTTTTTAAACAARTCTTTCGACTCTCTCTTTTCTGTCAGAATGGAATAGACTCTCCCAAAAGAAAAAATTCTTCCAGAAAATTGGACCCTGCTAATACGAAAGCCCTTTGCAACCCTTTGAGATAGTTATTCTGTCCTTATTTAGACTATGCTAAGAATTGTTTTGCACACAAGTCACTTACTTATTTACACTTTTTCTTTCCCATATTTTTGAAGTGTGCTTTAATGTCATTTAGAGACTATCCAATGTTTGGTTCCTGTTGTGGTTGGTTCAGCGTGTATGTGATAAGAAGCAGAGAGGAAGCACTGTTAGCCCTGCTTTACAGCTAGCACTTGGGATACTTGTATTTCATAAACCAAAGACAGAAATTGCTAAGAGGTGAATCTAGATCTTGTAGATAGCCTAAACAGCAGAGCCATTTTCTTAGTTGATCCTGCTATCATTCCCAAAGAGACAGAGGAAGTGTCTGTATCTGAAATGTTTTCTACAGCCAGCTCTGTTTTTTAGACTTGAGTATTATCTTTGACCCTTCCACATGTTCGCCTCCTGTTTGCACCAGAGGGTAACTTTGTGGCAGCTGGGACCTTCACTCATCAGGTAGTCATCAGGCCTGGGCTTTCTGCCCATATCCAGCAGCTCCCTTGTGAGAAGCTATTCACCATTGGGTGCGTGTTGCCAGGCATGCAGAAAAGAGCAGTCAGGCTCTGCTTCGCTGCATGTACAGCCACACACACCAAAGAGGATCACTTCTTTGGAGATCGTCAAAACCTGCTTGGATGCCATCCTTTCCTATGTGCTCTAGGCATCCCTGTTGAATCAGATGGTTCGTCCCTTCCAACCTCAATGTTTCTGTGATTCTGTGTTCTGTGACTTTAATTTTTCTCTTTCCAAGTCCTGGAGTCCACGTGCCTGTGCTGAGCGTTTCCAATCCAGCATAACGCCAGGGCCTGGAGTCGATGAAAAGCTCGTTTAACCACCAGAGGCTGCAGGATACAGAGCATGATGCTGCCTCTACTGAGGCACCTCCAGCCAAAAAGTGCTGTTCAAAGATGTGCAGGCTGCAAACCTGTCCTTGGGGACTCTAGCGTGGGTGTGCCCTGTACATCCACCCAGAGCACCAGAGCTTGAGGACTGCTTTGAAGCAGGAAAAAGACTTAAAAAAGGATGGGATGTAGCTTGTTTATTTTATTTCCTTTATTTACATGGGTTTCTATAATCTTCGTTTAACCARAAATGTTGGGGGAAAACATCCAGGTCTGTGTTTGTTCTCATCTGTCCTCCCACAGCAGCAGATTATTGTTGCAACTTTGGTGTTCTGCAAATAGGAGATTGGGTCTTTCATCCCCAGGGCTTATGCCAGCAGATACCACGGGGTGGCTTTTGCTGTTGAAAATCATCACAGGTCGGGCCAGAGGATGTAAACCTGGATGAAAAGAATAAGAACCAGSAGCAGTTAGGCCAGAGTTACTTTAACGATCTCGATGGCCTGTCCAATGCTCTGGCTCTTGGCAAACCTGCGAGGCGACGTTACCTTGCCCGTTACTACCGAGCTGTGTCCAGCGGTGCCTTCACCATCAGTGAGCACCTGGGCCTGAGCACGGAGAGGGGAATGGAGCCTCGGGCTGTCGCAATCTCAAGTGAAAGAGAATAGATTTATTTTTTTCTCTTTTGATGTTTATCCTCTGGGAAGAAAGGTCAGACAGAGCAGGTCTTCCTCCTCCCTCTTCCTCTTTCCTCTCTGTCAAGAGGCTCCCCTGGAGACTGTGAGAATATGTCAGCACGAAGCACCGTGTTTCCCTGTAAAACTCCTTGGGAATAACAGAAGCAACCGCTCACTCTCTTTTCTTCAACAAACGCTAGCCAAGGCTCTCACAAGCAGCCATCTGAGGCCTAGTCAGGAAAAAACAAGTTCTTGAAGGAGGCAGTCGCCAMGGGAAATAGTTGGGCAGCACGAGGGGTTCGGCGACGCAGCTGCGGAGTTCAGTGACGGCTAGATGGCCTCCATGTGAAAAGGCCTCGCACCAGGAAATGCYGCTCTGCCCCCGCAGCTGGAAATGGCCGAGCAGCGTGAGGTGCTGCCTGAAATCAGCAGCTTGGAGGGAAAAAACCCAGCACCCCCTAACAGCTCATCCAGCACAACAGGAGGACACGAGGCCTTGAACTGTCCTCTCTCCAGACAGGGAAGTATGAGAGAGCTCCTCCCTAGTCCCTCTGTGAGRGGGAGCCGCCTCAGGATGGCGGTCACCTGGAGCTACTTGTCTAGAGGTTCCTTAGCAGCATGGGGAAGAAATACCTGCTTTTGGGGGAGTCCTCTCTCTACAGGCCCCCAAAGCTCTATCCTGAGGCTCTTCACGTGTCCTGAGCCCCTTCCGATGAAGAGGGATGAACAGAGCTGCAGTACGTGTCACCCTGTGCAGATCTCAGGCAAGATGGCTTTTAATCTAACGGATTTAGGAACTGGCAGTTTTCAGAATACTCAAGGGTTAGCCTTTCACTGGCTAAATTCCAACCCTAATTTCAAAGGTGCCTTGATCTTTCGCTTGTGTCAGGCAGAGGTAACGCACAAACCTCTAGGAGGAGGGGAAAAAATGAGCTCTCCTTCTGTCTCGCTCCAGGACTATGAGAAATTTCAGGTTTGCCTAAAAAGGTTTACTGGCAAGAATGGGGCAAAACTTTAAAACTTTTAATTGAACAAGGTAACAAAGTGATGGCTCCTGCCTCACAGAGCATCAAGAGATGCCTACCAGCGAGTCTGCAAGTTATCTATGAGTTTGGGATACATTATTAGCACTTTCCTTTCTAGAAACTTTTACGACTGAAACTGTATTTTTACAGTCTGTAAGGCCAGATGTAAAGAATACAGAAAATCTACACTACAAAAAAAAAAAAAAAAGGCTTCCAAAAACTTACTTTCCCATTGTAAGTTATGGAGGTCATCTCCTGCAAGCTGTATATCCCCCTGGAAAACTAAATATTGCTTATATTAGGGATGTAAAGCTACCAGTTGTGCCTTGACAGAAAGATTCCAGCATTTGAAATATGTTACTCCTCYGGGGTTAAATATTGCCATTCTGGCCTATAAATCTTACAGTGAAATCCCACATTTAGGGAGAAATAGGAGAAAAAAAATGTGGCAGGTTATGGGAGTTCTGATATTTTGAAAAGTGCTTTATAGCTTCCCAGTGGTTTGGGATGTCAGATGTTATATGAAGGGGACAAATCAGTGGGCAAAGTGTGAGAAAGTGATGGGAGAGGGAGAGATAAATATCCACCATTGTTCCGTGTTTCTTCCCCAAAAGCTCTCTACTTACRGTGCACATTTCTCTTGCTTTTGTTGCAGTAAATTTTCTGAGCATTGTTTTTTTCAGGGGAAAGCTCTATGACTGCTTGATAGTCTATAGTGCTATTGGTGCTAAGCAACTACAAACAGAAATCTAACGTRGCATGAAAGCTGACGGAGCTGCTGTTTTCTTTGACTCACATCTTCAACAGCAGCTGCAGGAAGAAAAAAAGGCACAGGAGTAAATCTAGCAAATTGAAAAAGAGCAGCCTCTGAAAGCACTCTGGCAGATTTCTGTAAATCAACACCATCCCTTTAAAATAAAGCAAGGTTTCCTACAGCTTAGTTACACCAGCAAAGCAGTGCAGCATTTATGCTGCAAAGAAAAACAGTAATTTTTACCCATTTTTTACTGGGAGGCATTACAGAGATGCTTCAATTTGGAACAATATTTGCAAGGCTTACTTCTTTGTGCCTTGCATGAAAACTTGGGAGATAAGTAAGTAAGATCAGTATTTTCTTAGCAGAAATGTGAAACTTGATTAAAGGTTATTTTTTAAATAAGTAGTATTTTCACAATGCAAAAATGATTCTGTGGAACGCTAAGGAAATTTGCTCCAATGCAGCAATTCAATGCTGTCAGTCTTAATGGCATCGAGTCAGGCTCTAAAGTGAAAGACTAAGTCACGCTGGCCCTCTGAACGGTGCCTGGAAGTTAACTTGTCAGCTGGCAAAGCCCTTGCTTGGGCTCTTGTGAGATGATAGAGAGGCTCTGTTGACACATTTTAATTTTCCATGTGCAGCTCCAGCAGCCCTGGGTTTGTCGGCCACAGAAGTACTCTGTGAAACCTGCCCTCTGTGGCYCTGTGGGCACCAGGACTTCGTTTTTTAACTAAAAAAAGAACTGAAGAAGTCGCAGACTGAAAAAAAATGAGCTGAGCACCATCCCCTATCCTCTCCCCTATATTGTCCCCATTCTTGAGGTGTCTGAGATCCAGATTTGCCRACGAGTGTAGGTGGTAGGCCATGAATAATTTATAGATTTTGTGATTCGCTGTGTGTGGTCTATATTTCCTAGAGTCTGACCAAAAGACAGAATGTATACGGCTGTAGCAATTTCTGATACCACAGCATTGGTTTGTGCCCTGATTTGGGAGAGAAAAMGTGTAAATATCTTTCCCTCAGCAGAGATTTCCCACAAGTTCTTCTTGACACTCTCCTCCATCACRGTGAAACATTTTGATATCCATTTATCTCCCTAAAAATGTAGCAGGAGCTCATCCAGAAATCATACAGGTTTATATTACAGAGCACACAGGACCTGGACTGAAAGTAAGGTGAGAAGAGACATTTTTGGTTTGTATATGGGCAATTTTTGTAAAGTGCAGAAATTTGTTAAGTCCTGTAATTTAGTTGAGGTATCTGAAGGCAAGACTATACAAGTTGTAGGTACTGAAATCTCACAGACATCAAAGAAAATAATCACAATCGCATTTAGATGTTGTATACATAATTTGACTGTTTTTTTAATGGCAGATATATGTTAAAAGAAAGAGACACGATTGCACTCTAAGAGTTTTAAGCTAAAATCACACTGTTTCAAAAATCTGTTTCATGTCCAGTTTTTAAATTCGTACAAAATAGGAAAGAACTTCATGAAATTAGAGTTTACTGCCTAATGACGTGTAGCAGAAGTGTTTCTGCTGTTAGTACCAAAAATGTTTCAGTTCATTCTCACTGATAATTTCCCACCTCTGTTTGTGCCAACATTAACAAATAGAAAGTCATACTGGTTGTAATGTACTACACAAAGTAGGTTTGTTTTAGATTGAAATTCTCCCCTAAAAACAGAAGGAAAAAAAAAAGAAAACACCCAATGTGTTATTTCTCTTTCTTTTTTGAAGAGAGATTAGGAGGATTAAAAGGAGTTCTTAACAGCATGGAGGGTGTTTTGAATTAAATCCAAGGTCTAATCCCATGACTGTAGCAATAGTATTTTGAAAAATCATTTTTCAGCTGCTATGGCGAATGTTTCCAAAAACACAGAAGACGTTTACAATTTGCTACAACAATGAATCCAAATAGCTCTGCTCGTTTTCCATGTTAAGTCTCAAGAGTCTCAGAAAACACGACATTGGCTCATTTGAAACAGRGGAATGATTGACAGGGTAAAGCAGCTAACAGAAATGCAGCTGAAAGAGAAAACAGGTGGATTAAGTACCCATTAAATTAACGCTCATCTACGCCCCAGAGTTTCAGACAAATGACCTGCTTAATAAGTAAACTATGCATGGGTCCAGCACAAGCACCCTGAGCGACCTAGGCCTTAGCCAGCTGCAGTGTCCAGTGTGTGAAGTTAAGAATGTGATTAATACTTTGGTGGAAAAAAACAGTGACAAATGTGCTGATAATTTGTTAATGTTAATGTCTATTCCTTGCATTTTATTGGGGTGCACATAGTAAACAGGGTGATGTTGAAGGGACTCCCTAGGAGCTCTTTCGTGTTGGATAAATACTTTTTGGTGGCATCAGGAGGCAATTTGGCCCTGTAGGCCTAAAAACAATATTAAAAGTCTGCATAATCAGCAGGAGGAATTTGAGTTCCTACTTTATACACATAAATTTGCCAAGTTATCATTACGGAAATTAGTGGGAATATTTGCATTAKTGGACTGTGAAAATTACTGGTTACCACTATAAAAGGAGCATCAGATGGGAAGGAGGAGGGATGCAGCAATCTGGTCTAGGTCATGGATTTGGAAAAAAAAAAAATCCTTGAAAATGACCCCCATAAATAATGTCCTAGTAAATKAAGAAAGTGAGGGAAAGATGGAGTGAAAGAAATAATTGGGGCATACGACAAATCATGAAGTCACAGTACAAAGTGCTCTTAGACCTGCAATATGAGGCAAATTAATGTGCTCAGGTGCAAGGCTTTGAAATATATATACTAGAAATCTCATGGGGAGAGTGTGAAAATATCCCTTCCATTTTTGCAAGCTAATGATAACCAGTTACTGGTCTAAAAAGTATCTTATCTGCCTTGAGTGAAAGTCTGTRGTAGAAACGATCTCAACAAAGTAGAACTGAATACAGTTCTACTGTACATAAGGTAGAGTGACCATGACATAGCAGATCATATTTGTTATGCACAGAGCACATAAATGAACCTGTGTTTTCCAAGACTGACTTCACAGATTGAATGGCCTTCTTTTACAAATTGACTGAGAGTCACAACTTAATAAATTTCCCAGATGCCTCAAAGGCCATAAGTCAGAGAAGAAAAAAAAAAAAAAAGGAAGAAAAAGGGCAGGGGGAGGGAGGAGAAAAAGTTGCAAGCCTAGAAGTGCTAAAAACCCAAAAGCCTGAATTTAAGGAAAGTCAATGGGATAAGTGAAATACGAGCAGCTGAAGAGACAGGTAGAGGAATCGAATTAACTCTAAGTTATGTATACTATAAAATGTACAGGATAAAGTCACATGTATTCATTTCACATGTGTATATTCAGTCTCTCTATGTAACATATATATAGACTATATATAACGTATATATAGACATATATATAACATATAAAATGGAAATTGGATGTGAAGAAGAGCACACGAACTGTTGAAATACTTGTCAGGGAAATGCAAAGAGCAAAGATAAACCCTGCAGCTAGCAGATACTAAAGCATCTGATACAGGAAACTTGAAAAGAACTGTCCTATGATACCCTCGATCAGTTAAAAATATTGGTGGAAGTGTTGGCARTAGTGCAGATAACACATTGCCTAACAGATATTTCCATTCTGTATTTAGCAGAGGTACCAAATGAGATGGATAGATAATTCCAACTGAGGCAGTCAGTTCATGCAACGATGATGGAATAGTTTCCAGTTTAACAGCAACTCGGGATGGAGTTACAGAGCTGTATCTAGAACATGGCCTTTTTATTTTCTTTTGCAAATATTTTTTTTTTTTTTAACAGCACGTTCAGATAACTTGTAGCCAACAGTTTTTAAAACCTGCCTAATAGTTAATTTTAATTATGTATAGCCTTAGAATAGCGGTAATGCTCCACAAACAGCTCCAAGGTAGCCCGGAAGATCTCTGACTCTTTTTAGGTCTTGTAACTGGTGAACATATTAATAGGTGGTGGAGGGCGTATTGTGATGAGTTTTTTAAAACCTGTTAATGACATTGCAGCTGATAATTGGATATGATAAAGCGACCTGTCTCTCTGAAAACCAGGACGGTTTTGATCCCATTTTGTGTAGCCCACAGGACTGTGCACCATGTGGCAGGAAGAAAATTAGAGGGGAGGTGACTGTGGTAAACAAACTCTAATACAGAAAAAATGTTTTCTGCAGCTTATTTGAGGCACAAGGGGTCTGTGATTCAGACCTATGCCAGACTGATAGATGTGGGGCTCCTCTTGTGCTTCAGTTCTTGCATCYGCGGTGTAACTGGGAGCAATTCTTGACATGAAGCGCTCTAAAAATCTCAGGTGATTACTATGATACAATTAAATTTTAATTTTATGTGATGAAAAAAGTGAGACTCAGTGAGCCTGTGTGGGCTCTCGGAAGATAGATGTCTGAGCAGGCATTGCCTCATCTCTGGTRTCCAGTCTCTTCACTGAAACCCTAGTTCATGGGTATGAATATGGGCTTTTATAGATGTTTGCATTCAGTGTCTCCGCAGGCCTAAGGCAACTTGCCCAATTACCCAGGGTGAAGTCTCTAAACATCCCAATGTTTAATTTGGACTGAATTTCAGCTGACAATTTAAATTTCRCTGATTTATTTATTTTTTTCTTTAATCTGGACAAGTCACCACCCATTCTGCTAGCAGGTTTTTTCTTTTCCTGGCTCATGCTCATATGCTGTGCTTTCCTTTTGTCAGAAAAGACAAAAGGATTTCTTATTATGCTTGGGGTTTTTGGTGTTGATTCTCCACTAAAAAAATCTAATAGGATAGAGAGGTTATAATTTAAAGACAGAATAGTAAGACTAAAATGAAAGTATCCTTAGAATATTTCTTTTTTAGACCTGTGTGTACTAATACTGATACAGCAGATCACAGGAAATACTCAGAACCAATATGTCAAACAAGAGAAATTCAGCCTTGACTGAAGCACTTCCACATTAAGCTGAAATGTCCAGTGGTAGAATCAAAACTGACAGAAATCAATGGGAAAAGATTCTYTTAATTTTTATAGCATTTGGAGGGGGGGAAATGATCTGTAATGAATCTGCTTGCARTGGAAAACAGTTTGCAAAATGTGACCTGCTGCTCACCTTATTATAAGATACCAAGCAGCTCCCAAATGCATCTCCTGAATGGCTGTAAAACAGGCAGACATCAGCCCATGGTGGGTAGCTCAGTGGCCTGACTCCACTGTGAAGTCATGTACTACGATGGTGAAACTGTTGCACTGACAGATCTTACCTGCACTATGATCCGCACAGTGCTGGGCGTTTGAAACGGCCCCGTTTTTGGAACACAACCTTCATTGCTGGCCAGTTGCACTTTTGAACAACCAGGAGCGGGAAAAATGTTCCATAAATATCTGCACACATTAACAATGCCATGGATCTGAAAAGCTCTGGAACATCTGGGAAGAGTTTGGAAAGCCCGTGGTTTGGAGTGTTTGTGCTATGAGAAAGAGCTGACAGCTTTAAGGTGCGCTAGAAGTGGCTAACTACGAGTCATCTGTCAGCCGCCTCATAAATCTGCTGGGAAACAGGTTATGTGTAAACTGCCTGATATGATCTATTTTTATACGTGGAATAATATAGCAGCAGGTTACTTGAACAGAAGACAAGTAATTTGTGCAGGTTGTAGAATATTAACCTAGCTATTTTGGTACTGGCAAGAATTCTGAGCCAGACAGTTTTGAGGAGAAAAATAGAAGAAAAGTTTTTTCCCATTTTCTGTGATTTCACAAGCAAGAAAGCGTCCAGCCTTTCTGCTATTTAAATATTAAGAATTCCTGTTGGTGGTTATAGCAGTGCTGTATTTTAYGTGTCTCACCACTTAAGTTAGGTCATCAAATTAAATGGCTTCTAACTTTACAATGTCTGTCTTTCCATTCCTGTCCTTTCATTTGGCCAGATCATCTTTTCCAAACAGGTGCAGCAGATGATAAACTTGGTGAAATATCAGGTGGAACAGAAAAAGTCAAGAAATCTGTTGACAAGAGTTCCTATGTTATTAATAGCTATGTACAATAATATAAATCACAGGGGGCAGTTTTAGGAAGGCAAGATTTATTCATTAGGTTCCTATGAAATGAAGCTAAATGAGAAATGATTTATTTTATCATGAAAAAATAATAAATTCCTCAAAATGAACTTTCATTTTTTGGGGAAAAACTAAGCTGAGAAATGCTGATGAACTCTCATTTCAGGGATGACCCAGAGAGGTATTAGAAAGAAGGCTAAGAGGAATTCTGGACACCAATCAATCACTTTCATCTTTCTTGAAGACACAGRCCAGGTACTAGCCCTTGTGGTTACAATTACAAATCATTGAGAATTGGTCTAGGAGTGACAAACTCCTTTTACATTTGTCACGGGTCAGCTCTAAATTTATGTGAATGGGTGACCTGGATTTGAGCCATGTGTCCGATAATATATGGATAATATATGGCCAAGTTTAGGACCTGCATAAGTTACTACTTTGATGCCTTCTGAAGGAAAAAAATAAAGCTACAAGTGTTCAGACCCCTCTGTATCATGGCAACAGCACAGCTGTTCTATTCTATTCTATTCTATTCTATTCTATTCTATTCTATTCTATTCTATTCTATTCTATTCTATTCACATTCTGCTGTACTACACTATGCTGTCTGGTTTGGTTCTATCCAGTCCTAACCTGTCTTTTCTCATCTTTAATGTCATAATGAATAAAAAATGAAACTATGCACCCCCACATTGTTATTCTCTGAACAACTTTCTCTTGTTCTCACGGAGCACACACGGTAGATAAATGTAATATGATTGTGTAGATTATGTAATGGGCTGTGGTTTCTTGCTAAACAGAAGAGTAACCTCTATCTAAGTAAGAGTAACCTCTATCTAAGAAAGTTTTGCTGTCTGCTCAGAGGATTTTTGCGCAGATCAGGCAGAGCTACCAAGCAGCTTATGTGCTGATCAAGTTCTTCATCTCAGAATTTTATATACTGCAATGATTGTATTCTGAATTTGAAATATTCTGAGCCCTGGTCTCAATGAGTCTGGAAGGAAGTGATTGGCACCTTGAGCTTCATTCAAAATACGTGAGGAGTCAGTCTTGTATTCGAGATGACATTGAAGAAATGAGCCACAATGTAAAGACTAGATAACATTTCCTACCTGTGGAAGGCTTTTTGACCAGGTATATAGCYATTACTGCTGAAGTGAGAAATCCTAAAGCACAAATAGCAAAGATCACTTAGTTCACAAATAACCGTGAACCCCCTGGTCTCACAACAAATAACCCAGCTGTCAACTTCACATTGTTTTTTAGGCTAATGAAGGAACTTGAGGAAGAATTTCTTAACRGTGAGGGTGACAGAGCACTGGAACAGGCTGCCCAGAGAGGTGGTGGAGTCTCCTTCTCTGGAGATCTTCAAAACCCGCCTGGACATCACCCTGTGCCACATGCTCTAGGRGACCCTGCGTGTGCAGGGGGGTTGGACTAGATGACCTCTACAGGTCCCTTCCAACCCTAGCCATTCTATGATTCTATGATAACGCAAAACTCACTGTTTCTATTCAAAACAGCATATCAAATTAAAATCAATTAAAACAAGTTGCAACAGCAAAACTGGGTCTTGGTGTCTAATATTGTGAGACTTGTCGAAGCTCACTCGAGATGTTTAAACATATAATTAGGACTGGTTTTTCAATACTAATGCTGAAGCARCATGAAATTTAGACTAAAGGGACACTCAAATTCATAACTTTTTGGGGGACTTAGATATACTATCAGAAAGATCTAACTTCAATGCTAGTCCTTAGCCAGTCTCTTAAAAAGTGTCAGAAAAATGTTTTTTTGCACACACTGAAACTTGTGGCATAGCATCTCCTGCAAAGGTTAGGATTAACAGTATCCTATTGTTCAAATGGGATTGTATTTTWTAACTGTATGAATTTGTGACAATTACAACAGATGTTTTGTTCTTYTGGGAACATCTCCCAGTTAGTGTAGCCTGCTGCATATATACAGGGCTTCATACATCTTTGGCTGAAAAATGAAAAAAACAACCCATAGTATTTTCKTTTTGCCTTGAATGTTGAGGCTCTACTTCTACAATTAGATCAGCTCTTTTTCCAGTTACTTTTCTAGATCCATTTATGGTGATGTAGAAGGTAAGATGACCAATAATGGAAGATTTAGAAGACTCCCATAGAAGACCGTTAATCTGATCCTTAGTAGTTTGTAATTCAAATTCTATCCTTTAGTGAAGAGCTATCAGATCTTGGAAAATGACCTTTATAACCCTAGCTTTCAGTTCTAAATAAAGTAGACATAAGTTAGATAAAACTATTGTTGGGACTTTCCTTTCTGAGGCACAAATAAGTCTCAATATCCCTTATAAAAACTAGACATCCAGCTGTTATATGGATTCCAGTGTATCAGGCCTCCCTTCCTACTGAGGACTGGGACCTCTTTACAGTAATAACTGACGTTGCTCTGTGCCTCGCTCAGCCTGAAGCTCTTGGTCCCAGCCCGGCTACCAGGGGATGGTAAATAAGTGCATTGACTCACACGCTCACTCTGACTTAGCCTGGATTTGTGGTTTGATACATTTCCCAAAAGCTTACAGAATTTAGACTGAGATTATTGGCATGCCTTAACGCAGGGGAGAGAGTGTGGGAATATACTTTCTTCTGCTTCTTTCTCATCAATAGTAAAAGACTTCTTCTTTCCTGGCTTGAGGGTAACAGCAGAGCCACAGAGGTAGAAGTCGTTGGACACAGGTAGTCATGGATCAAGCAGTTTGGGGATCATTCCTACAGCTTTCATGCCATACAAACCTTGCACGCTGTGTAAGCCCTTACCTCCATCTCAGCGTTCTAGTGGTAGTGCAAAATGCCCTGTCCCCGTGCCCGTGCAGGATAAAAGGAATATTTGACAGTCCATCCTGCACAGCACATGCGCTGCAGTTAATCCAACCTTACTCATTAGGAGCGGGAAGGGACAGTCATTGCATCACTTTTGTACTTACTGGAAAACAAACGTTATGGAAAGGTTTGGCATTTTTTGGCTTTTTGTTTTTTCAATGTCATTTATTCCTTCCTTTCCTCATCAGGGATGGATTTAATTCCATTCAGACCAACTGACCTTTAAGTTCTCAGCAGATCCGTTTTATGAATCACGATAAATACGTTATAACAGCGCTCGAAGCAAGCATGGGCTCAGTGGAATTTCCAGTGGGTGCTGTGACCCCAGTGGCAGGGAAAAACTGAAGACCAATCAATTTAGGTTAGGAGGACTGTGTCCTGAGAACCTACCTCACATAGCTCTTGTATTTGGATACTTAGGTCCGGTACTGAAACCCCTTTCCACAGATGCCCTCCATGGAGAGAACCACATGAATGCTGTAGCTACACTTACCTTCAGCTGCAGCTCTGCACRTGCACCGTGGCAGTCCAGGAGTGATGAGACTGTGTGACTTATGCCTAAATTCAGGTAGGACTTTGGAGGTCCCGTTCCACAGCTTAGTCTTGTAGGTATTCCCTGAGGGTCGCCACATGCTTTAGTATTACCTGGCTCCTCGTCATGGTGGTGTCCTCCTTTTATAAAAAATGYACTTAGGAGGGAACATACCCTTTGAGAACAGTGTACTCCTGATCTGCCACTTGCTCGGGAAGTGTAGAACCAAGCTTTGATTCCACTCTTTGCTTAAGGAAGTTCAAACTCACTTCTCCCGTCTCCTTGTAAATTGACTTAGCTAAACTACTCTTTGAAAAATACCAGAAACACTGCTACTATGAGAATGATGATTTAGAAATATCTGGTTCTGAATGAGGGCGTAGCAATGAGCAAGAACTTTAGCTTYGTGAGCAGAGAAACCCAGACTCAGTCCCAAAATTTTATCTAATGGCAGTTTTAGTGACGCTTCTTATATATGTGCAAGTGATCAGGATCTAGYGGGTTTCCTCTCTTGTAGCTTTTGTGACCTTTCCTTTCACTCATTTGTTTTAAATTGTGCTGAATTTTTGGCCATTTTTAGAGAGTTTTCTGTAAAGGCAGTGGAGCTGAGCCCTGAATGGGCTTTCATAATGGAACAAAGCATTAAATCAATGTGATATGCACTCTGAAAGAGGTTTTTCATCCTCATCTTTTCTTCTTTGTGGGTGGCTCCAAAGAATAATGGTCCTATTGCTTATATACAGCCAAAGGGGGAAGCAAGGGGGGAAAATGTTGACCCAACTATAACCATCATCAGGATCAGCTCAGGGGGGCTACAGTAATGCAAACACAGCTCCATAAGATGGAAGTCACTATATTAAAAGCATCTGGCACGCACAGAAATGGGTTATTTTGGCACCGTCAGGAACATTATCAAGACTTAACCATGTAAGGCTGTGTTGATTGTTATTTATAGCATCAGCTTAGAAGGGGTATGGAAATTATACAGGAACCTCATTAGGATCAGCACGCAAGGCCTGGCCAGTCTTGCTGCTCCAGTGCTTGCATTCATTCCACAGRACAGATATAGCAAGCAGCCAGGGAGAGACCTTCTCAGTGCCTTTCAGCGTTATAGGCGGAGAAAAGATATCCAAAAATAGAGAGTAAATACAATACAGACTAGGCAACACCTTCCAGAGGTTGTTACTTGTGTTTTCTAGAGCTACACACATATGCTGACAGCTTTGGGCTTGGCAGCACCACTTTTTCTATTGTTCCCGTCGTTTACAGATAGCTGTGATTCACTAGCATCAACTGTGTATCCCTGGAAAGGAGACTTCTATTTTCTTCAGAAATTATGCTGTTGGAAAGGGGAAAGTTTCTTGCTGATAAAACTTTAAAGATCTGTGATTTTTCTTCTTCAGAGGAGARTATGTTATAAACTGAAACATCAAGGGATGACACATTCCATTAGCAGATGTGCAGGCCATCTACTGCATGCATTGACAATGTGGCGAAATCTGGCATTAAGTTGCTTTAATTGTAAACCCCTTATCACTGGGTACTTTTCATTCTTGCAGGCTCTTAATTTCTTTAACTAGGTCATGACTCACACACTTGATGCTGAGCCAAGCTAAAGAGGTAGCTGATTTAACGTTTAAACCAAGACGTTGCCAATTACTAATATAACTATATCATATATATATATACCACTATATGTGTTACAGCTCTGGCTTATCCCTACTATCCAGGCAGTATATACCTGCTACAGTGCCATTTTGAGTGYTCTAACCTCGGGTGTGTGCTTCAGAAAGCCTCTATTCAGTTCTGAGCAGCTGGTGCTGCTGTCACACTGGCTCTTGTCAAGGGATAAACTGAAAGGCGCTTGTTTTTCAAAGGTTTTGATGTGCCAGTTTGTATGTTTGATGGCTTCGGTGCTTAGCATGTTTGCAGGCTACCTTGCCAGAGAATTACAGAATTAAAGGAYGGAATTCAAGGAGTCTCAGTCTACACAAAAAGCTGATACTCAGATCTTTTTAAATTCAAACTCCTGTGCTATCTAACCTTAATCTGCGAGTTTTAGATCAGGTAGGTGAGTGGAAAAAGAAGTGCAAGAGCTCTGTATTTTTAAACTCTGCATTCCTGTGGGAGTCTGTTAATTTTCAGAGGTTCCAGTTCAGGCTCTAACTGAACAACTGTGATAGAGGTTAACAGTCTGAGAGCTTTAAGTATATCCCATAACTGTATCAGATTTAAAGTTTAACTGTATCGGATTTTAAATTTTCTAATTAAGTTTGTCTTTCAATCTGCACTGGTCGTAATGTGTTTCATTTAATAGGTTTTTACCTGATAGTAAAGTTCATAGCACTGATAGGTGGTTTGATAGTAAACCAAGCAGATGTGAAACACAGTCCTTGTAGTACTTGCACCACCTGATTTCACTTATCTGTCCAGTTGGTGCAGCCGTTCCTGATTGCTTTACCTCTGAACTCTTCCTCTCTGTGGATTAATTACAAAACTTATGCTGACAGCCTCACTCATATGCGCAGTTATTTTATGCATGACCAGCATATCATATCCACCCAGATTTGCTTCCCTAGGCTGAATGTCAGTTCAATAAAATATTTTGTCTTCTACTTTGGATATTACAGGAAATTTTGAAGTGCTTAGACCTTAGATATGCTGCTTTTTTTTTTTTTTCCAGAGGGGATTTTTTTATATGCAAATTCCTTTTCTCCTCTTTAATAACATTCTAATCTGATCCTGCTGCAACAATCCTTTTCCAATCCTTATATGGTCTAACTAGACCTGCTATAACATATGTAAATCTGATCCAGCCCTTTAAAATTTATTCTTCTTTATTCTCCCTCCTTAATGTTAAAAATCAGGCAGCCAAGCAGCACACATCCTCAAATGACTAAGTGGCACAATTTTTCCTCATTGCCCATTCAGAGCTCATTCAGCGTCAATTATTTATGACACCTCTTCCTCTTCTTGACATTATGGCATTTGCAGACAAACTTCAGATTGCATAAGAGGCATTTTTACTGAGAAATTACCTGCAATATACATTTGTGTGTAACCCTGGAAGAATGTCTCTTATTTCCTGATAGTGTTTCGTGCTGCTTGGTTTCAGCCTGGGCTCATGCAATCAAAAACTTCCAACTCCTCAAAGACCTTTTGAACTTACTTTCTTGTAAGCTGTCAATAGGTGATTAAAGTTATATAATCCTGTGTTTTCTGGGCCACAATTGTTGAAAAGGAATCACTCTCTAATTCTCAAATGAACTATTAAATTATGATAAATGGAGGGCTCCAAGGCTTCTAGTAACTGTACCTGAAGTGTAGCAGACAGACATTAAACATCCTGTGCCTCCCGTTTATGTAAACATTGGTTTGGAAATTACTAGGTTCAGTAGTCTTCAAAATCCTCACTAACCCCCTGGCCACAACTAGAAATTAGAAGTGCAGGCCTAATTTCAGGGCAAAAAGGCCCACTGGGGAGATGTGGGTTCGGGATCATGCCCTGGCTATGACTAACAACCAAGCTGACATAACAGCTTTGAGACCAAAGGGGTGCTGTGCACGCATTACTTGATAAGGGCAGAGGAAAGGGAAAAGAATATATATATATTTATACATGTATATATAAAGGTCTTGCAGGTCATCACTTCCTTTATTTCCTTAAAAATTTATCAGGAATACAGAACCGTGAAAGGGAAGCTTCTTCTTCCTAGAAGGAGTTATGTTGCCTATATGAATACTTCTTGTCAAATATTTTGGATCTTCACAATGTCTGGAGCACATGGCTAAGCTAAATAATTATTCTCCCCTGACTACGGGAAGTGAGAGCTTCCTAAGTCTATGAGCTCCTTAAGTAAGTGCCTACAGTGCCTACAGTAAAGATATGAATGTCTCCCTTTGTAGCATGATAGGTACTCAAATATTTGAGTTCAGTCAGGGTGAGAGTAATATTATGTTCTGACTTCAAAGTCTTGAAATGAAAGTTTGGCACATAAAATAATCATAAAGATCATTTAGAAATAATGACAACTGAACAGGGAATTCGATAAAGTGGGTGAAGGATAAAGTGTTAGTAGGCAAACTGGAAATCTGGGGCAATGTGGTGAAAAGGAACAGTCTGAAGAAGAGAGAAGTGTCTGGCAAATGTTATATAACTGAATTTATGCTGGCCAACGTTGGGTAAAGAACAGCCAAAACCCCGAGCAGGSTCTGGTAAGGACCGCCCAGAAAGAAGAACCGGAATGGAAAAAACTTGTGAGGCAGTTTCCAACCGTCCCAAATTCCTTTGTCAGTGTATGGGAAGTGCTCTTTACTGGTTGCCTTGGATGGGGCTGGAAGGGGTGAGGTAGCGTCTAAGCTTCATCGTATACCTAGCAGCTTTTGTGCATGCACAAGCCTAAGCAAAGGAGAGGAGCACATGAGCTCCCAATATTTCTATGTGTATGTTGGGTGTGTGGGGGAATATCCTACTGTCCCGCTGAATTGGTTGCCCTTTGCCTGGTTTGTCCAGCACCAACCTGTTGTTAGTGTGCTCGGCTCACTGTGCTCGSCTCACTGTCCCTGGAAAGGGACATTCCAGCAGAGCAGCTGTGGTGGWTCAGCATAGCATCTACAATTAACAGCTAAATGACAAGAAGCCGCCTAATATCTTATTTTGCCATTCCAGTAAAAGGCTGTTTTATGGTTCAAAAACATCTCAAATGCCCTCAGCTTTTCATGAGCTACATTCCATGCATGAGATAACCTTAGTCTGCCCTGCCACCAGCAATAGACACCCAGGGACAAATTGTCAATACTGTTTTCTCAGAAATGGAGATGATGTGTGTGTGAGTCAGCGACACTGCAACCAAAGGGTGTATAAACAATACACGAGCAGAAAGACAAAAAATATGCTAGAGAATCTACTTGACTTTGTCATCTTCATAATTTTACAGGAACTCAGTGTATTCAGTAAGTCAATGGTGTCAATTCAATGACTTGAGTGTTTTTAACTTGCTGTTTTTTTAAAGCAGGAACACAGATTATGAGCTTTAGAGGATACAGAAAGAGCAAAGGTCTTTTTAGCCAAATATCCTGTCTTTGACAATAGTCTGTAACATCTCATAGAGTGTAAAAGCAGGGCAAGTRTTTGGGGATATTTGTCCTTGTACATTTTCCTAGAAAAATATAACCCTGTTACTTGGGGAATTTGTGCGTCAGGTTGCAGTTCTATTTTTGTACGTAATGCCCTTAAAGGACTTCTCCCCATTAGTTTATTTAGCTGCTAGAAAAAGATCATTCTGCATATTCCCTGTTTAAATATATTTCCCCTAATCATCTGCTACTGGGTATTCCCAAAGATAAAAYGCTAATACCACTAGATAAGACGATCAGAGCTGGTTCCCTATTGATTGGGATGGTGACTTCCGTTCAGCCTCAGGATTACATAGGTGTAGAGTTTCAATCTTTGAAGGTTTTTGAGACTAAGCTACAGGGGACTTGACTTACCTTTGGTGACCATTCTGCTTTGAGTGGGAGATAGGACAAGATGACCTCGAGCCGCTCCTTTCCAGCCAACATGTCCATGATTCTGTGGTGGCTGTTGTGACTGAGGGAATCTGAAACAGAAAACTAGTGTTGAGGCATCCCCAGCATTTAGCCTGAATGTGGTTTGATAGTATTTGTTGCTCTATTCCATTCACATCAAGTAGAAACTATTACAGACTGAGCTAATTCAGCCACTGGTAATAGCAAGTCAGTTAGTTGTGCAGACTTGGGTAACATCTGCTGGCTGGTTCCAGTGGGTGGGTGGAAATGTGTTTAGTCAGAATTGCAAAGTGGCAGCGCTCCAGCCAGTGGTTTACTGTGACACTTCTACAGAGGGGCTTTGTGCCTCCACTTCTGTGTCCAGGAAAATCTGTGGTTTTTTGAAGTTTAGATTCTGCAAAATGCTTGCAAGTATTCAGGTTGTTATCCTAATAAATTATGTTTTCTGTTTTGAACCATGGACATTTTGGATGGGTTTGTTAAACTGAGATACTGAATTTTGCCACATATACAGGCAAGAAATTTGATGATAAGAATCTGTCCCAACCGTCTCTCAGTTGGTTTCCTATGAGAACTTTGATATCTCTAGACATCAGATTTTTTAGGTAGTTGGCCCTCTGAGTGCAGACAAGGCTCCCTGTGAAGTGCAGAGAGAAATTTAGACATCTTGGAAAAAATAACCAATAACACATGTATTAAACAGAGAGAARACTAATGCTAACCGATAGGAAAAAGTAAGAACAGGTGTTTTAATATGTTATAAATGCTATCCCTCTCCAGAGCACAGACTCTGGATTCAAGCCTAGAGGATGGCGTATCCATTCATTTTAGAGCCCAAAATACTTTCCTGTAGACAGATGTTTACATCTGTTTTTTGAAAGAAGAGAATAAGGCTCATGGTTTCCTTTTAAAATAAGACTGAAGAAGAAAGTGGMATGCTTGTTTTATATAACAGTCTTATGGTTTAAATGTTTCCCCAGAAAAGAAGAGACTAGGCAGGAACTGAATGTAATACTCCTCATGCATACTCCTCATACAAGCACCCTGAGCACATGGACACATTTCCCTCTAGTTTTCCGCCATGCCTAAAGAAATCCAAGATCTAGAATGAAATAAATAGAGAAGAGGTATAACAGTTTAGCTTAATACAGAAGAGAGAGTCCTGGATTTTGGTATATTACAGTACAGTTAAAATTAGCACTGAGAATTCTTTGAAATGAATGCGAGAAGAAAACTTTATGCAAGTCATATAYCTAAAAATACACAAACAGTATCTATATGTCTTCTGATTAGAGTGTTCTTACATCAGGAATCTCTTAATAGATTTAGCTGTTGGGGCCCTATGGGTACACYGGGAGACAGTTTTATTCTTTCCTCCCACTCAGATTGCTCACCTAAACAACGTTTCAATGGCAGGCTCCATCTAGACAAAGTCTTCTGGACGTAGATGCCTTTATTCCAATAAAATCCTGTCYTTGGTGTCTACATTACTCACTGGCTCCCTAAACTGCTTAATTAAAACTGCACTCTTCAAATTAAGAACTGAACCCAAATCACTTCAGTCTTACTACAGAGATATGGTTCTTCAGATGCGTAGTACTCCTTTAATAACCAGCCTGTAGGCTCTTCATCCTGTGCATGGTTTCCTCCCTTGATAATTGCTCTCAGATTTCCTCCATTTCAGGAAGGTGAACAGGGTTTTTCTAATAAAGTCCAAACCCAGTACTGCTTGATCAGAAGCCTGAAGCAAGTAGCTGAAAYCTTTCTGTTTCTGCAGGAGGAAACCCTGGATAGCAAAGGCAAAACGCAAGCTGCTGTAGCTCAAGATAAGCCCCAAACCTTTCTGCTGTAGGCAAGAGGAAGAATTTAATTCCRCAAAGTTGAGTTTTCAGTGTTTGATGCTGAATGAAAGGCAGAGGTATGCTGGCACTTGTGAACACAGCACAAAACCAGTTAAAGTTAAAAAGCYGAACCAAACGATGGAAAAAGCGCTGACTGACTCTTCTTATGCCCAGCTGTAAGCAAAATATAACCTTAGCTTTTTCCAATCAGTCAGAAATCACTGCCTTTCTGTTTAGTAAATAGCTCTCTGAAAAAAGTATACAATGTAATTTGTAGTTTTCTAGTTTAGATTCACAAATAAATAACAGAATAATGCAAAAGTTTAGATGYCCAAAATGCAAGTTTTCATACTGAAAACATGGATGAGGCAATCAGATGTAAATGGTGAAGTTCATGTACACTGAACAGTTCCTAATTTAGCAAATTTTGTGTGTAGGATCATACAGAATTTTTTAACATGACACAGATGAAATTCAGAGAATGAAATCAGGCATTTGAAGCTTAGAAAATATATTTTCTATACACAGGCATTTTATTCCATTGGCATCAATTAGCATTTTCCACAGGCTTACTACATCATCAGGGTACCAGATGAATTAACAAATGTCTGTTTATTGTGTGGCCATTGGCTTCTGAGTTTTTGACTGTGCACTATTCAAATTCTTTTATTGTTCATTGTGTTTAAGGCCATGTCCTAGATGGAGGTTACTGTCCATATGAGTTATGGGACTACATTGCATGAGTACTCTTTGTTCCAGTRGAAAGTCGGTCAAGTCTGAGTATGTGTCAGCAAAAAATCACCAGAATTTGAACTGATATGGAAGAGAAATTTTTAGGTGCTTCATCCAATGGTGACCCATGTGTGGGGACAGTTAAATCTATCAATCAGAGGAACAATAATTGATGTTGTGGTGGAGTGCCATCTGAAACTATGTTACCTATTTCTGACCAGGCCTAATTTCCGGTTTCTTTTTTTGAGGTTTTTCACCATATCTCCTTGCTGAACTCATTAGGGTGCCAACAAGAAGGTAAATAATCTATAGCAGCTGTAAACTGGTATTATTTATCATTTATAAAGGAGAGAAATACACACAAATCACCATTGAGTTTCATAGATATGTACTGGCAACAGAAACTGATGAGTCTTAGGAACTCGGGCATCCACTCCAGGCTAAAGAAAAAAATATTTGGTTACTGCAGATTCATCACTTTCTGTCTCACCTTCACCACCATGTTCCTATAATCGCTTTAATTCTTCTGGGCACTTTGGTTTACATATGTGCTTCAGCCAGTCCCYGTTCCCATCCTCCAACAAGGGTTTCTTTGTTCAAAGAATGAGGATCTTGTTCACTCATTTTCAAATTGTCCTTGTCTTTCGCCAATCTCTCCTGTCCACTGCTCCATTCTCAGTAGATCATTTCTCCTTCCTGGTCCCTCACATCACATTTGTGTTTCCTCTGCATTTGTATCAGCTCAACTTTCCGTACCAATGTGTCTGTGTGCCAGAAAGGAGAGTGTTAAGGATCCAGCAGAGACAGGTGCCCTGCTTTTCATCCTGGAACTCCAGAATTAATTATCAGCCAGAGACGTTGCCAAAAAACGAGTCTGTTCAGTGAGGACAGAACTGGAGGTGTTTAGCTTCTAAAACTGAGGATGCCTTCTGAGCCCATTTAAAGTGTGATTTCATAGAAGTTTAAATCTTGAAAATCTTTGCCCAGATTTGACTGAAAACAGTGCAACTGTTCCACCGTAAAGAAGGTAATATTTTTGCCAGGTTTCCAATACGTGTTTTGACCTAGGCATGTAGCTCCTCCAGTGAAAATGTAGGTATATTTCCAATTTTGTAAAAATGTTTAATTTTTCCACTYTTTTTTCTTGGAAAAAGCTGAACAGTTGCACAATTTTGGATGATACTTTCCACCCTAAGGCTGAATTTTACACC
The DNA here is from genome assembly GCA_003342815.1 of Eudromia elegans. Taxonomy (NCBI): domain Eukaryota; kingdom Metazoa; phylum Chordata; class Aves; order Tinamiformes; family Tinamidae; genus Eudromia; species Eudromia elegans. Next base: position 5,981,717 of record PTEX01000005.1, on the reverse strand, counting down.
CAATCTGTGAAATTTCAGCCTAAATGGTTCAGGATTAGCAAAACTGTAAGCTGTTGAATACCAGGTCTTCTAAGTGGAAGTGTTAGGAAATTTAATAGTAGGCAGTGCTACTAACTCCACCTATAATATATCTTAAATCTGCTATGAGGTCTGTAAATTAGATCATGCTAAAAGTAATACTAAAACAATGGCAAACTTTTTTATATAGAACTTGAAATGTTTTTAGAAGCTTTACAGGCTTTAGCTGATACATGTATTGAGGTTCTGATCTTGCAATATAACACGAGCAGAGCCAGGAGTAAAAGCATTTCATTTCTGGTGTCAGTATTCCCACAATAGCCAACTGGCTGAATTTCCTTACCTTGATAGTCTAAATCAAATTTTTTGGGGAAGTTTCTGTGCTAGATAGTTAATGCCCTAAAATCTCTGCTCAGTCATTATATGGATTGACTCCCAATGCAGTCAAGTTCTCCTGAGGGAATACTGAGTGGTGATTGAATAAGGACAGCCATATAAGAGATATTTTTGCTGTAATTCTAGCCAARTAGCATAGTTTCTGTGATGTTTTTATGATAAGGGAGAGCAGGATCAGGGTGTGCATATGAAGGTGGGAGTGAGAAGGCATGGAGTAATTAACATCTAGTAGATCTAAACTCTTCCTTAGTTCCTGGAAAGCAGCTGTTTGTAGAAGAGGGACGGAAAATTAAAACACAGTTGCTTTGGACAAATAGGCCTACTAATATTTCCCAAAGACTGTGATGAAACTGTGGTTAAGTCAATGGAGAATGCAATTAAATTYAGGGATCAAAATGGCATCTTGCTAATGGATAAAATTGGTGGATAAACTGATGGAAGGATGGGTCTTTTTCTCTCTCTTTTTCTTGAAAACTCAAAGAATAGATGTAACAAATAGAATTAAATGGATTGAAATAGGTGTACTTTAACCCACCTCTCATAACTGCCACAAGTCTCTTTATACTTCATGATCAGCCAAGATACCCTTCCATGGCTCRCTGTTCCAGACCCGAGGAAAGCATATAACATGCTTAATAGCCATTTAACTGACTTGAGCTGATGCCTAATCATCTCTGGCTTTCGTAATATCTTATCTTTTTTGTCATACATTTTTCCCCCTTTYTGTTTTATGATCTTGTATAACATTTTTTGCTGCTTTCTTAGAATTTAYTTTGTCTGCCTATAGCATCTATACTTTTTTTTTCACATAAATATTAACAGATCATGTTATTATGATGTCAATATATTAATAGTCAGGACTTTGATTCAATTCTTACCTGGAGATGAACACAAAAGCAGACTTTGCTTCTATTTCATTTTGAAAATGGAAGAGAATTTTCCTCTTCTTAYTGATTTAGGAAAGAAGCACTCTTCTGTAGCTCCCTGTTCACATTGATTTGATGAAAATAATTTCTCCCACTGCAATCTAGGCACTCTTCTATAGGGTGATAGGTTGTTAGTTTGCCTCAGTGAAGAATTGAAATTTTTCCTRATGTAGACACAGAGATCTCTCACTTTCAGTCATGAGTGATTTTAAATTAGCTTCACTACTCTTTTTAAAAGAAGGATTAAGATAGAATGAAAAAAACCCTGAGATTCATTCTCAATGAAGAGAAGCTTAACCACGTCTCTTACTGATTATTAAAGAATAATCAAAACAAAAATTAAGACAATAAAATATGTTACGATGGGCTAAATCTATTATAATCTCAAGACTATTGAGACCAGACATTATTTTTTAAAGAAACTTTTCAAACAGAGAAGATTTAGTCCTTAGAATGGAATGGGTTTGTGTTGAATAAATCAGGGATATTATACCAAACTAATTCCCTTTCAGAATGCYAACTTTCCTGAAGTTATTCAGAAGGCAAATAATGATACAAATAAACTATGTTTCTAATAAAGAAGACGAATGGAACTCAGGCTTATGGGTTCTTGAGGAAAATGAACAAAGGACATTTCATGCTGCTTCCTTGGCATCATGATAAAAAAGTCTATACTGACGAATATAAAAGGCATGTGAATTTTCCTGAAATCTAGAATTGTCCTTTCAACCTGTCAGACATACTTTCCCTATTCTTGCTGTGCTKGGAATACYGGTTCTTCACACTCCTTGTTCTTTRTGTTCTCCTCAAAATGACACTTCTGATAAAACAGAGTGGCAGGATTAATATAGAACCGGAATTCAGAATATTTGATGAATCTGGACTCTATAATAGCATGGCATGGGATCTCATTTTAGAAATGAATTAAAAATTACTTGGATGACTCTGCTTTCAAGTAGGCTGGCAAGAGGACAGGGATCATAAATCAAGGTTAATGATAATGGCAATGTACCAACTTGGAAAGGAAGAWGAACATCAGGAGTATTGTAAAAATTGGTGCTAGGCCCAGCTTTACTAAAAGTCACTATTTATTATGTTAATGGAAAMTAAAGAATACTAAAGTCAAAGCAGTTGCCAAAATCTACAGAAGATGGAGAAGTCATCTTGCCTAGATGACCAGATTTCCTAGATTGACTGAAGAATCATCTGAACATTACTTAGTCCTTGGTAATTTTCTAGATTCTACTGAGAAACTGGGGAGGAAAAGGTACCTCAAAAAAAAAAAGCTGGTTAAGAGCAATAAGCTACTGTCTAGAAATACTTTTCTATAGACTCAGAGAAGGTCCCAATGAGTGTGATAAGTGCCTGAAGGATCTTCAGAATGAATGAGCAAGATTAAATCAGGAATTAAAAAAAAATCCTCATTAAATTTGCTTACAACTAATATGTTCAGCTAGAGAAAGATGCTTCAAAATGGTATCAAGGAAAAAAAAAGTGTTAACAGGAATCAGGATGTAAAAATAAGCTTTTAACAGTAAGAAGTTCCATAATTAAGTATTTTGGAGCTTCATATGTAGTAATCAGATACATAATAAATAATTTCTTTGCATCAGCAATAAAAAAGTATGTAGAATAAAAAATATAAAGAATAATAGTATTGAACGGGAAGTCAAATGGATAATTCAACATATCATATAGTGGGTTTTTTTTTTAATAAAAGAGTCAAAATTGGCCAAATGATGACTAAGAGAGAAAAGAAAACCTGCTAGAACTATTTATTTAAAGATGAAAACAGCTAGGGGAGTGACAGCCCAAGAGGCATGAGTAAGGAGGATGAACTCAGTATAAYATTAAGCTCAATATTAAAAGGATTGCTTAATCCTGACATTCAGATGACTCTGAAATATTTTGCAAGGGAGAAGATGCAAGCCCGTTACATCAGGGCAAACAGGAGTTTCTGCTTGCTTTATTAGTTTTAATTATTTTATAAAAAAAATGAGAACACGCTACTAGCATGTTCCTAGGCTAATTATGGTATTGGCAAATTGCAAGTGAAGTAAWATGTGGCCATCTAAAGACTGAAGTAAGAAAAAATGGTCACTTTTGATCTACTCTCAATTCTTTCCAAGGAAAACTGAATGAGATAGAAGATATAATGAAATCACAACTCCTATCTAGTGGTTGGGCCTTTCCCTGAAAGATGGGAGCATCCCTGAAAGATGGGAGCATGCTCTCAAAATTTTACTGCATTTAAGAACCCTCTATCCTATTCCTATGATATCCATAGCAATTGGACAAGATACTAAAATATTTGTTGCCACAAGGAAAGTAATGAAGTCCACTCTCACAAAGGAATTCTTCAAACAGCAAAAGGAAGGATTTGCTCTTGGCCTAACGATTCCTTTATAAGTTCAAGGAAAGTTGGCTGGCTTCAGGAGTTGTATATGAAGTCATCCTCCAACAGCTCAATGTTTAGATCCATTTCCGAGACATCTGATAATCTTTAGGCTAAGAAAACAACCAGAAGCAGTTGCTTTACAACTGAGTGGACGTCCTGCCCCCGCATTACTGGATGAAAGACCTGCACTGCAGCCACCAAAAACTTTGCTGGCGCTTCCACACAGAACCCTGCTCAGTAGACATGCCATAAACATCTTGAGCATACAATRAAGCTGGAAGGATGTTTGTTATCTATGTCTTTGGATGTAAAAGATGTGCTGGACTTCTTGGCAGTGTCCATGTGCTGATATATGACACGGTTGATGTTGCCCAAGTATGTAAATTACTGGTAAAAATTGAGGTACCATTTTGAAGTTAGGCACCTAAATGCCCCACATCTGACCCTTATATYGCTGATTCTGCAAAATGTAATGCACAAACYGCACAGTCCATCTGGAAATTCCCTRGGAAGAATGGTCCCRCAGTCAATAAAAGCTCCAGAGCTGACTTTCAGGCAGCAAGRGTGGAGAATTTATATCTCTGAAGGCCACCTATTCACACTACATCACCTTTGTTATGAAGCCCAAGAACCTTGTCACG